>QYAP01000320.1:0-67249 GCA_003988905.1 Hymenotorrendiella dingleyae
CGAAAGAGAGCTCGTATTCGATATATTCCTTTTATATAAACTGGCCTTATGCCCTTATACCGAGAAATCAGACATCCAAATAAACCAATTCTTACATATTCTTAGCTTAGTATATCATTATAGCCTCTGGAAGCTCTAAGGTTTAAACCTTCTAACGTAAATAATATAATAACAATAACAACAACAACATTTTTCCTTATAAGTGAGTACAATAACTGGATATGAGTATGGTTCACGTTTTCAATTTGAAATCGAATCATCACTGAACAATACAAGTAGCGAAAGACAAGTTATTAATATTAAGTTTTGTTCTAAGGTATCATCCATGCCGTAAAAGAAGGCTAAATCTCAAGGTTGAACGCAACGATAACACGCAGAAAAAACAAAAGAGGTATCTTCGCAGCGCCATCAAATGCCCAAAACGTGAATCTCAACCTGCATCTGCCCCCCGTTCCATTATTCCCACCCTTTCCCATTTTATTTCATCTTCTCGTTTCACTTCTCCAGATAGCATTTGAGAGAGAGAATTTCTCATGCTGGTGATGTGACCGAAAGATAAGACGCCCCTCTCGCAGCCTTTCCCCGATTCTCTCTCCTAATAGCCCATCCTTTGATAGCAATGACAATGATAATCCAAGCCATGAGGAGCGTAATCAGCCCCATGGCTACGGTAAAAACGAACATCGCATCAAGACCATGAGCTTCGATCGTCTCGACTGTATCCCTCGCCGAAGCCATAAACACCCCACCGCCCGCCATCAAACAAAACGCCGTAATCAACTCTGTCGGCGGTCTGCCAGGCAGGCTTGAGGTGGGTGGTTTGATGTAGAAAATGATATATGTAGCAGCACGAGAGAATGCTGCTCCCACAAGTAGGTTCCCCCACTGTGCATGCATCATGGTAGAGATCATAGATTCCTGGTGATGCGAAGACATCATGATTCCCGTGAGAAGAGTGATGAGACCCGGGAGGGGATTCATGGAAAATCTGTAACTCTTGGGTGTGGATAACTCTCGCTTGTCTTGTTGGTGTGAGGATAAGTTGGATGGGTCTTGGAAGGTGGTTGTGGTGTTGAGGAGGTCCCGGATTCGCTTGGATTCGACGATCATGCCGCACTGTTTGATATTAGCTATAGACCGAAGATATCGGTATCTGCACTTACCAAACCACCTCCCAGGAACATGAAAGTAATGGAAATATGCTCTAAATCCTGCGCAGACCATTCGCCCCCCCAAGCTGATAGATGCTCTAAAAAGATGTTGGTTGCACCGTATAGGAATATCATGAAGCTTTCGAAAAACTCGGCTGAGAATCTGCTTCCTTTCGATGAAGGTCTAATGTTCCAGGCCTAGACTAGAGTCAGAAGGGGGATATATAAAATGGTAGAAGCCCCCTTACCCAGCCGAGTTCCGCCCAGCAGCCAGCCCAACGTCCTAGGGATAAAATACCAAACCAGAAGAAGACACCTCCTTTAATAAAATGGGCCAGTCCGCTGAAAACTTTATCTCCCATCTATGTCCAATTAGCGGGTAGTCGGTAAAAGGGGCTTGCAAGGCTCACAAAGAAACCTCCATAGGTGATCCATCCAGTAAGGAAACCAGCCCAGCCTAATAATAAAATGACTCGATCCATCAAGTCATATATTAACCGAAAGACAAGGAGGAATTTCGAAGAAATGCGATTCGGGAGTTTCCTCGCCAACAATCGATCTATTCTGGAGCCACACAGCAGAGCCACATTTTCCTTGAAATCATCCTCTTCCTGTTGATGTGTTGGTGTAAGTGTTTGTTGATCCGACTCAATCGATGATATCGAAAGACTTCTCAAAGACTCCGTATTGGGTTCGGTTCCGTGCCCACTGTCGTTGGAAAAACGACATGCTTCCTGTGCTCTCGAGACATTCATGCGTTGATACTCTGCTATTGCCACCGAGGAAAGAGGTATAAAGGGAGCCCGCTCTTCATGCTGGTGGTTGGGTTTCCGTCTCGCATATGCGCTCACAAGTCCCATAAAAGTCTGTGCGCTCACCACCCAGGTCAAAACCCATCCAAGTTTGTGATGTGCATTATTTGGGTATAGGTCAGGCGTGCTCGCGTTGTAGATGGTTGACAGGAGAACTCCTACAGCATTGACTGCTAGAAAGGCGAATTGGACTAGCAGAGTGTACCGAGACCGAGACACAGAAAACATTAAACCTGGACCAAAACTCAGTACTTGGATTTTACAAAAATCTGCATACGTGATGGCTCACCTATTGGCAGAATAAATAGCCAGCCAATGGTCATGAGAAATATATGGGCCACGATGAGGGCTGAATGTTCGCCATACTGAAAATAAGTTTGGGGATCCGGTGTCATTTGCTGAGGGTTTGCGGTTACTAGCAAGGTCGGGCGAGAAATGGACTGGCTGTCGGCTATGTTCGCAGTTCCTTCCTCACTGTGACCACGATCGTGTGCGCTCGCAACTGAGGCAATGCCCAAGAGGAGCGCACCGGCAATTAGAGGAAGCTTCCGTAAATATGGCTGCATAAGTTGACTACTCGTCGCGAAGCTATTGAGTACTTGTCGAAGTGGAGAGGTGGGGGAAGTGGAAGGAGGGGCGTTTGGCGGGGTGAATGGCGGGGTGCTCCTGCCGCTGACTTTCTCACTTGCAAACGAATAGATGGTTGTCGATATACTGAACTTCGAAGATGCGTCTGCTTCAAAAAGGCGCAAGCAAGCACTTGTTATATGAATGCCTTGAAACAGTGGAGTCTGAAAAGTCGTTCGAGCATGTGCCTGTCTATCGAATGTTATCGGGGCGAGAGTCCGTAAAATCCGTGTTGCTGGATAAAGAGGCCAACAGCTTGCAGCTTGCACGCCGGGACCGGGGCTTTATTTCCATCAGGGAGCTGCAGCCACGCGCTCCAACAAAGAATGGCAGAAATACGGAACTGGAAGTCTGTTGCGTCAAGGTAAGACTAGCAAGCGTAGACGAGTGCTCCAAAAGCTTCCATAGTCTTGAAAGCTTCTTGCGAGGTCCCTCGGAGCCTGTGCCTTGAGATCATTGGCTTATAGTGCTATTTTAGCTACTTCGGACTTCCACAAAATCGAGGAGCAGTTTCCCTCTTTTCTAAGCAGTACAGTGACGAGATGCTTTGCTGAGCTCCAAAATACTCTAACAGGTTAGTCCTAGTCAAAAAAGGTCAATAAGATCAATTCCCTACTCCCAAACAAGTACCATACTTGGCTGACATAGCATAGCGATACTCGGTCACAACCACGGCCATCGGCTCACTTACAACTCATTTGCAGCGTCATCGCTGGCGATTTATAATTCAGATGCCGATTCTGGCACGAGTAAGAGGCAAGGCTGACAAAAATGTTCAAGTCAGGCCGCTTGAACCCTTGTCGTCTCTTGGCATGCATCACAAGGGGGTCCCATTGGCTCTTCTCCCATCTTCGCCCTTCTGCAGCTCACGCCAAGACCTGCGAGAACGCGGAACTCTCGGATGATGCTCTGAATGCCCTCATCCTCACGAGTCAACATGGGAATGAAACTAAACTGCAAACCCCTCCATCTCTCACCACCAGAGATGACACCACATCCCAAACAAGCATGGATGAAGGATGTAGTATCAGTTTGGCTTTGGCCTGGAAAGTAAATTGCGGAATGGCATCATGGGCAATTTGGCATGGAGCTCAAGGTGCGCTTTTGAAAATCTCCATCTCACCATTTTGCATTGCACCGGCATGACGAAGACAGAGAAGAGAATCTTATGAACGGCTGGACCGGCACACGCTTAATTCCCGGAAAGAGAGGCTGTTGTCGATTATTTCCGCCCTCGTTGCACTCCCATGACCTGGCCTGTGACGTTGTGATCTGTGATACCGTTGCATGCCGTATGCATCAGTCAGAATTAGTGCCAGCCTGCAGAAGAGACTGTATCTCCATGGTACACATAGATGCCTAGTCGACGCGACACCGTCGGCCATAGAGATACCCAGCACTGTTTTTCGGGCTACGCGTCTTCGGAATGTAAAATGATATTCGAATACGGCTTTATAGAAAACTGCATCCAACGTCCTAAACGGGGTATGTTGGCGTTGGTGGAAGAGACAATTTGAAGAGTGAGAATATGTGCTGGCAAAGCAATCAGAGAGTGCTTAATAATCCAACACCGCACGCAGATCAAATCGAGGAAGGTCCGGCGAACAAGATATCGATGCTCATTCGATTAAACGCAATATGACGAGCTTGCATGGATATGCCGTTCGCCTCGACCCCTCCATGTCGTTTACGATGAGCACACCCTCTCGCCAGCAAGGCTGACTCCTATTGAAGGATGGAGTGAGCACGTCTGCCCGTCACGACATGATTGGTTCAATCCTCTTCATGGCCCTGGCTAAAGATGCGAGGATCGGCGGGTTTGGTGGTATTGCCATCTGTGCGGGGGAATCTAAGATGCGATTTCCAAAGGCCGAAAGATGCACAAGTGAGCGAAATATTTGCCAGAGCGACGGGCAAATGCAAGAAAGGGGCGGCTCATCAGGTGGCTACCACGCAGATGGGTCTTGAATAATAAGAATCTGACGGTGCGCTAGTTGAGGTAAAGGTGCAGCTGGCCAGGTGGGCTTTCGACTCCCACTAGAAACCGTTCTATACCGAATATAAAATGCATGGACCGGCTTGTTGGTAAGCAGAGCTTCACCGCTAGTGAAAAGGACTCAACAACGCCATTGGTCTGGTTGGAATATGAGTGGCTGTCAACCAATGAGCAAGTATCGACCTCTACAGGGCTGCCCGGTTTTTCAGTCTCCATCTTTCCGTCGTGGAGTTCTCCACAACCTTGTCTTCCTCTTTCAATTTTCTCAAGATCTGTACAACACCACCGTTCGCTGGTGGATGGAGGCTCTCTGGGACATCCTTGTAAACGATCTTGACAATCTCCATCGAAGTCCACTCGTCTGCATTTCCAGTCGTATCCGCAGTTTGTGGAGATCTTGATGACTTCAAGACTTGGACCACTTGGTCTTCTCGCTGCTGACGATGGGCGATGTACTCGACAATCTTCTTCGGCCCATCTTCGACCACTGCACCATGGCCAGGGTATGCTCGCCCATGAAAAACAGCTTTCATCTTCTCCAGGCTCTTGATATATGTGTGGAGGTCTTCAAAAACAGCCGTGCCATGGCCTAGCACGTTGTCTCCTGTAAACATGGCGTCTTCTTCCTCGAGAACCAGAGCCATGTGGTCCTCGGTATGACCTGGAGAGAACAAGGCACGTAGCGATGCTCCATCGACTTGGAAGCGTTGGCCATCCTCAATGTTTTGCTGCTCATCATTTGGTTGGTTTTTGAAGATCGCCGTTTGTGGGGAGAATTCCAGTAACTGCTCGATGCCTCCGATATGGTCGAAATGCCAATGCGTAATGATCGCTCGTTCGACAGTGGCATTTTCTTCTTTCAGCGTCTTCTTCAGCGATGCAAGCCAAGCCGGCTTTCCCTCGCCTGTATCGACGAGGAGACGCGATGGGCCGGTTCCGACGAGGTATGTGTTAGTACCTGAAAAGTTGTTAGACAGGACGACATTCTTGTTCATAGGCGCGAGGGAGCCTTGCCTTGCAACGTGAACTACGTATTGATTAGCCCGCGTCACACCAGGTAATTGTCAAATACTACTTACCTTTCCTGGGTTCCCTCCTAGGATCCGGATGACCCTTGAGCTGAGCCTCTCAACCTCACGTAGAGGAACAAGTTGAGTAGCCATTTGAGCTTATTGAAAGTCTTAATCGCAGATGTGTTGCTGCTCTCGTCGGAAGTGCTGAGCGCAAGCAAGTACGAAGTGTACCTCGGCAATGTCGTGCTCGACGAGAACAGCCAAAACATCAGACAGCAAACGCAGCCATTAGGAACGACATGATTAGTAATGCGCAATAGACTTGCTCGTTTCGAGGTCTCCTTTTCACAACAGAGTGAAAAGAAAAGCATTTCCAAAGAATAAAAGGCAGAAGAAGGTAATGTCTCTAGGTGAGAATTGTTCAAGCAGGAAATCTTTGCGTTCTCTCAGAGATGGATCTTGCTTTCTATCCTTGTACCGGTACTACGTACCTGAAGTGAGAATCGCTTAAATCCGAAGATCGGGAATTGCCCCACTCGAACTAGCGTTCCCCAGCTTCCAGCTTCCAAGGGCAGAAAAGTCACCGCTCGGAGTTTCGGTGCTTCCAATGCCGTGATATATTGAAGTGGGCCAAAGCCTTCCCCTGCGTTCGTAGACTGTAATTGCCCATCGCAGGCACATCACCAACACTCTCGCGGCTTCAGGATGAGCAGCACCATGCCTTCCTCTAGACCAACCACACCTGCCACTCCGGCTTCCCCCAAGGCTTTCAAAATCAAAGATCCTGAACCAGGTGCTCCCCTTTTTGGATGTGGTATGCCATTCTTGAATCCACCTGGCTTGTCAGCCTCGCCCCGGATTTTGCTAATTTGGCCGGGCACTTTCAGAACACACACAGCTTCTTCTGACCGGAGGCGGTGTCGAGCGGATGAACAAGAGCATCTACAATTACAAAACTTGCCTGAGAGTTATTTTTGAAAATACCCCAGTTGTTCCGCAGACCTCCAAAACGGCCAAGGGCCAGCCATTCACGTCACTTACTCCCAACTACCTATGTCTACAATGTTCCGCCACAACCACCGAAAAGGGACGCATTGAACATGGCACCGAGACATCCCATCGATTCTGTACGGAATATGTGGCTCAATGGCTAGGATAATTGCTGACACTTCCAGACGTCGAGTCGAGAAATGGCTGTTTGTATTGTCAGATGTGCGATGACTTTGTCTTTGACCCTACTTTGGAGGATCTAAGGTTGCGAAAATCTGGCAAAGGAATTACCAGTAAGTTGAATTGGTGTCTACACGAGATCAAACTTTGGTTTTTGCGAGTTGTGCTAAACGAACCTCCATTTAGCCCGGAAACGAAAGCTCGATGAACTATTCACAGACCCGGTCAAAGACGACTCTCGATTCATCTCCACAAATACGGTTGAAGCTCCATGTCGTGCTAGTGGTATTCGAGGAATTTATAATATGGGGGCCACATGCTACATGAACGTCATACTCCAGTCTTTCGTTCACAACCCGCTATTACGGAATTTCTACCTCGGTGATGGACATCAAAGTGGAGAATGTCAGTACAAGAACTGCATGAGTTGTGCAATGGACGACATGTTCCAAGATTTTTATGCCCAAGAAACTACCACAGGCTATTCAGCTGCTAATATTCTGGCAAGCTTTTGGCTATCGAAGCGAAAAGCGTATGAGGAATTGGCAAGCAACAAGGAACAAGATGCCCATGAATTCTTCCAATTCCTGACTGAAGAGCTCCATGAGATCAATGGAGGCGGTAGACCCGCGGAGCCCGATGCAGAGAGCCCGGTGAAGCGAATCAAGTCGGAAAACAACCCCGATTGCAAATGTATCGTTCATCAAACGTTCTACGGCAAACTTCAGAGTACCATAACTTGTCAAAGCTGTGGCGACATTAACAGTTCTGTTGAGTCGTTTCTTGACTTAAGTTTGGGATTGGACGTACTTTCCAAGAAAAAGAGTCTCAAGGCAACTGCGTTGAGTTTAGAACGATGTCTCGATGAAGAATACAGCAAACCCGAACGTTGCGAATATACTTGCAACCAGTGCGGTACTTCAGAAGCCAAGAAACTGCTTAGTATCAAAAGCTTACCGAATGTTCTCTGTATTCAGCTAAAGGTTAGTTAGTAACTTGTTCTCGAAGCCTGGTAACTCCAAACCTACTACAAGCTCAGTAGCTCTGTATTATGGGAGATCGCTCTGTTCAGTAGCAGTTTTGATTCCTTTGTAGGAATCAGACTATTTCCACATATCTCCGTCTTCAACTCACTACAACCCAATCTTCACTAACTCAATTCCAGCGATTCAAACAAAGCAACAATGGCACCGCCTCAAAAATCGACACCAAAGTCTCCTTCCCCCTGAAACTACAAATGTTCCCATACACAAACCGCGCAAAAAACCAAGATACCAAACAGAATTATGAGTTACAGAGATCATGTACATATGATTTGCAAACTGTCGTCGTCCACGTTGGGAATCTCGAAACTGGTAAGATATCCTCTCTTCCCGCTCTTCAAAAAGAGAGAGAGAGAGAGGGCTAACATCAGTGATATAATAGGTCACTACGTATCGTTCTCAAGAGTTGGGAACCAGTGGTTTAAATTCAACGACCACAATGTGAATCTTGCGTCCAAGTCCCAAGTTTTGGGGGAACAGGCATTTTTGCTGTTTTACGTGGTGAGATCGCTAGCATAGGATGGCATGGTGAAAGGGAAGGGTAAAAAAAGTAATATGTAGGATGTTTATGAAAGGAAGGTACGATAGGATGGTAGGATGGATGGATAGGGTTGTAGGCATGGTTTGGGTGCATGTGTGGTTGCATATGTAGGCGTTCTTGAGGTCCCCTTTGGCGTATAATAGGAACGCGCCATCAGACGACAGCTTTTGTAGTTATACCCCCACGAATTACATTCTTCCCTAGGTTGGGCTGAAGGCGATTTAACATCGAGGGATAATCAACAAGAGGATAATAAAACACGACAAGAGTTTGGTTTCCTCTTTGATATTGCAAGTTCTCCGCTGTGTATCTCCTCTCCATCACGCCATGCCTGCCATAAGTCTCCGAGACCTCTGCTGGTAGCAACCTCCCAGCACCTCAATCTAGCTTGCCCTGACCTTCACATCTCTTTCCCGCCGCCATTCTCGTAACCCCGCCATCAAGAAAACCCTCAAACCCTCTCCTCCGCAACTCAACCCCATCCACTCCCCTCCTCATCACCTCTCCTCCCCCTCCCCCCTATACTTCCACGCCCCACACTCAAAATTCGCAAAACAGCAAAACTCATTACTCAACCCTTTACTATGCACCACCTCATACGTCGTTGTAGCAATACCGAGGGGTTTGTAGAGTTTGGTGATTAGAGACGTCATGCGTTCGCCGGTGCAGATTATGGTTTTGCTGGGTGGGGTAGGGGAGGATGGTGTGGGTGAAAGGGAGGGTGTTGTGGGTGGAAGGGGGGTGGAGGTATTAGTGGATGGGGGGTTGGTGGTGGTGGTGGTGGAGGGGGAAAGGGGGGTGGGGGAAGAGGTGGTGGGGGTAGGCCAGTTTGAGGCTAGGAAACGGACTGTTAGGGCGGTTTTGGTGTGGCAGTCTGTGGAGAGGAAGGGCGGGTCGATTATGAAGCGGGTGATGGTGGATTTTAGGTGTTCTATCGGTTAATTGGTTAGTGGAAGCTTTATTATTCGTCTGTGTTGGTTTTGGTTTTTGAGAGGGAGGGAGGGAGAGGATTGGAGGTTGAACGAGGAGAGAGGGGGGAGAAAGAGAAAGGGGGTATAGGGATGGAAGGCGAAAATGGAAGGGAGTAGGAGGGGTATGTACTAGGTATCTTCAACGGCGCCTTGAAATCATAGAATATAAACTGCTCTTTGAATACCTCAAATCGCTTGTCGTATTCGAAGAGATAGATTTTCGGACGGGTGGGCGCCGGCCAGTCGCGATTCTAAACCCCCCTTAACGTTAATTATCTTTCATTTTCGGGAAATTGCTAGACGGAGGATAGGGGTCCGGGGACCTACGAGGATATTTTTTAACTGGATAAACACGCTAGGTGCTGAGATTACGGCGATGCTTGTCTCGGGTGTTGCGCCGTCTAGGAGTTCGCGGGCGAGGAGGGTGGCTGTTTCGTCGGAGTACTAAGGGGAGTTAGCTTGTAGGTTCTTGAAGGGTAGAAATGGAATGGGTGAGGGGGGAAAGGGGGGACATGAACACGGATTTCGTGGAGGCTTTTGAGGAGAATGAATAGAGATGGAAAGAAATGAAGAGTGAAGGAAAAAATAGAAAATTATGGTGTCTCGAGGACTGATAACTATAAGCGAGCTCCCTTCTCCGCCCCCTGCCTCTGTTAACATGAAGAAAATAATCGGCTGTTGAACACTCGGTAGTGAGGACTACTCTATCGCATCTCAAATCCCAAAAGCCAAGCATCACTCGATCTTAGATATGAAACATTTTCGCATCCATATTCTCCAGTAGCCAGCAATGTGGAGTATGATTACCTCTCCAACTGTAAGTTGAGGGTATTACTCAACACTCAAGCGGCAAGACCCCTATTGCATAGTAGCGCGAGCATCTCATGCCACCTGCTAGAGCATTTCAATTTACCCAGTTCTTGAAGCAGACCTCGCAGAAGTTTGGAACTGCAATGAAATGAAAAACGGACGAAACACTCGATTCCATTTCTTTGATCTGGGAAGACACTCAACCTCGACTTCGAGTTTTAGGTAGGTATGTAGCCAAGTCTATATCTATCGTTCTCTCTTTGATAATTATTCGATACCGATCTCCTTTTTGAAGCGGCATAGTTGGCTTACCGCTTTAGAGCCCCCCTCTCGACCGTTTTTAACCTCATTGTACTAGACCATTTCAAAGAATAGAGATCAAATGATAGAGGTCTCGTTTACGGGAGAAACTCATCATGGGAGAAACTCTCCCATTAAACTCAATTCTCTGTAATGGTCTGGCACAATAAGTCCTAAACCGGGAGAGGGGGGTGCTTTAGACCAATTAATACGGTATTACCAGAGGCCAGACAAGATATCTCCAGTCTGAAAAGCTTAGCCAAATTTGCCAAGTTATCCATCTCGGCCACTTGGATAAGAAGAGAATCTTTGTTACGTTTGATGAGGAAGGACAGCGTTGGAGTGCTGAGGATTAGCTCTTCGCTATCACACATTGTGGTATTGAAGCTTTCTCTTTTGATCCAGCATTGAAGCCAAAGAAAACATATGAACAATAACCGGCGAGAAGAAGAAAACATCGGGATTACGGGGAAACACTTAAAAAAGCATCGCTTTGAAAACTAGAAAGAAACACGACTCTTCAACAGCACCCTACCCTCTCCCCCCCCCTCAAACGAACCCCAAAAATCAAACCCAAAAATCAAAATCTCACCACCCAACCCAAAGCCGCAAAAACTGTAAAAATAAAAAGCCATTCATCCACTTACCCAAAACTGACTAACATTCCAATCCTCAGCAAAAACATCCATACTCCACACCTTCCCCTCTCCCTCCTCAAAATCATCTTCCGCCACCGTCTTCAAGTCCTCGAATTTCTGCTGCAGCGCATCGCGATCGGCGTAGAATTCTTGGAGCGCCGAGAGCGCGTTGCCGGATAGCGTGCTGGTGGGTGGTTAGTGAGTCAGGTGCATTGTGGGGGAGGTTTGGGGGTTTTTACAGAGGTTCGTCGTCTGAGGTGGACATCTTGAGAAGATATCGGTTTTATTTGAAAGACGACTGAATTGACGTCGTGTGTGGTGTGTGTATTTGGTGGTGTTGCGTAAGTAGGGTACGATCGTGATGGGATTTTTTGATGTTCTCGAGTCTACGAACTTTTGCCGAGATGGGGGATTTTGGTTCCTGGGAGAGGACCACTCCCACTCAACTAGTGAAAAAATACAAATTGTCCTTCCAAAGGTGTTATGTGTCATGGCTGTCTTGAATTAGGTGAATTGACTAATTTCTATTCACTCCAAGAATTTATTATCCAATCTTTCGAATTTAATCTCGAAATCCATCTAGCCGAGCAGCTGTCATGATAGTAGTGACGGGTTCTAGAACATGCTTAAATCCCCAACATCCAGTGCAATTATGACATAAGAGAATATCCCGAATGCCGGAACCCAAATCTAATCCATTGTAATTCCTCAACCTCAAGGAGCCCTTAAAACATAACTTCAAAACCGGCCATCCTCAAACGTCACTACACACTACACACACACGATAACCCTCCAAAATGGCCATGTCAACACTCACCCTCCCTCCCCTCACCCTAACAACCACGCCCTCTTCCCTTCCCACCTTTCCCACCAATACCTCCCCCAAATCCCCAAACATCCCCTTCTCCATCAACCCCGACATCAACGACACAATCCTCCAATCCACCTGCCAATCCCAACTTCAAACCCAACACGATGCCGACTCCAAACACACCACAATTGCAATTATAATCCTCATCGGTATATTTATGATCTTCAACACGGCATTCCATATCATAGCAAGACAATTTGATCGAAGGCGTATGATCCAGCAGGCGGTAAAGACAGGAAGGCAGAACTGGCATGTGAGCGATAGGGGATTGGAAAGGTTTGAGGGGAGGTTGAGGAGGGATTTGGCGGGGTGGGTCTATTAAGACAGGAGGAGATGAAAAAGAGAAGGGGGAGAGAAATTGGAGAGATCCTGGAGCCCAGTAACATGAGGGCTAGTTCTAAGGATTAGTAATCAACTTTGTCTCTAATTTTATCTTATGTACAATCAAAGCGCCCAGTAAATACATGCCTTTGATGAATCAATCTACTGGTCATCCAGGACATGCAAGTACTTCTTCTCTTCTCTCCTCTCACGCTCCGTCGCTGGTGGCAGATCCATGTACGACGAACTTCTATATGCCAGCTGTGGAATCGTTAGTGCGGTGTCAGGCGCAAACAGAGGAAATACTTACTAGGTAGTGATATGTGAGACTGCTTAACTCGGCTGGTTCAATCTCAAGATCCTTGAAAGTCTTTGCGGTAGGGTCAATCTTCTGGTCAATGTATTCTCGCTCGACTTCATCCTCGGAGAGCATAGGCCACCAAATAGCCTTGTTCACAAGTTTGGCGATGGGCTTGAGAATTACTTTTGGGACGTTGACGTGTCGGCGGTGCTTAATGATCTCCTTGTCTACAATTTCCGCGATTTCTGCTGTTGAGTAGTTCTTTGGTCCGTACAATTCGTAGGTCTGTTGGGCGGTATTGTCATCTTGAAGCATCTTCTCGAGTGCCATTCCGACATCAATAGCGTGAACAGGCCAATATCGCTCTTGCATGTGGTTAGAAGTAATAACGTTTGTAACACCAGCAAGTTTGTGGAGCAGTTTATCCTCAAAGCCAAACATAGGGGCTGGTCTGACGATTGTAGTTTCTGGGAAAATGCTGCGCACAACAGCTTCTCCGCGAGCCTGAGCAGGTGTCAGCGATGAAATTTTTGCTTCAGGGCACTATCTGACCTTTGTTCGGTAGAATTCCGAAGTAGAATTTGGATCAGCACTGTGAGAAGAAACGTGGATAAACCGGTCAACATCATACTTTGCAACGGCATCGGCAATACGTTCGGCACCCTCTACATGAACATCTTCCAAGTCAAAGTTCCTAGGACTAATTAGTTCCTATCTTGATTTTTGTGAAGTTGTGGACTTACTTGGTAGGGTAATTTCTCCCAACCAGATTGTAGACAACATCGGAATGTCTAACACTTTCTTCCAGGGAAGCGGTGTTTCTGAGATCATATTCCTTGAAAATCCGTCAGCATGACTCTTCTAATAATCCAAGGGTTTCCAAATACCATGAAGATAACTCTTCCCAAATCTCCAGAGACCTTCAAATGGCGCTTTGCCATTTCCTCTCTGTAGGGCACAATCACAGTACATCCTTGTCTTGCTGTCCAACCCATCAGTACTTAACCCTCCACCGATTCAAAAAGGCCCATACCAAGTCTGTTCACAATGTATCGCCCCAAGAATCCAGTTGCTCCGAAAACCGTAACGGTGTGTCCTAAATATATCATTGAGTATGATATCGCTTATTATCGAGTGGGATGCATCTACCTCCAAGAGAAGACCTGTTACAAGACCAATTAGCACACATTTTACACCTATATTATTACCAATCACTAACCTTCCACCCTGGGTTCTTGTAACCACTTTTCCCGTTCTCGTAATCGCAATGTCTGAAATCGGTTGTCGAGCGATTGCCGGAGTGGAATTGGCGATGCCAGCCTTTCTCATTCGAGTGGCAGCCCGCAGGCCATTCATGGTCGCGGACCCGCAGGACTTCTGCATCGCTGCGGATTTGCTTAGAGGGGAGAGGCGATTCAATTGACTCAATTGCTTGAGTCTTGAGGCGGGATCATGGAGGTCGTGCTTGCTCCCAGAGCTCCGTCGTTAGTGTCGGCAGAGACCCCTGTCAATTTGTTGCCTTAGGCGCCTTTTGGTTGGAGCTCTCAAGGCTGCTCTGTGAACGCGGCCCTCCATTGTCAACACCGACTTGCAAAAACTCCATCGGCAACCACATTTCTCTTCCAACTTTCAAACGTGCGCCTTACCCTACGAATAGGACAGTTACGGCTTTTTTCAGACGGCGGTTGTACACCAAACCCTCCGAACCATTGGACAATTACCTGGCGAACACAATCGCCCGTTACCACACAGCTTCCATCTCAAGATGGATATCTCAGACTTCCTAGCTAATTCGCGCGATGAGGCGCCGGCCGATTCCCAGCACTTATACTTTACCTTTGAGGATCTATGGGAGCGAAAGCTATGGCATCAGTTGACCGATGCGTTAATCGCCTTCTTCCATACAAAAGAGAGCGAACCTCAACGACTTCCATTCTATAAGACCTTCATCCTCACATTCGCCGACAAGATCAATCAGCTTAAGCTCGTAACTCTTGCGCTGAGTGCGGCAACACAATGCCGAGGTTGGTTGGAGCTATATTGTCGCATGTTCATCCTGCTAACCCCTCTGTAGATTTGCAAGAGCGCCTAACCTTCCTGGAATCTGCTGCAAAGAAGGTCAACAACCCACACTCCCAAGATGCCTACGTTTATGCGACCGTGGCGGTAGCAACCGTCAAGCTGGAGCTGAAGGACTTGGAGGGAACAAGAAAGGATTTGGACAAGTCGGAGAAGATCTTGGATGGATTTGATTCAGTCGAGACTATTGTTCATGCTTCATTCTATCGAGTAAATGCAGAATACTACCAGGTTTGTCTCCATGCCAATTCATGGACTGAATTGCTAACAAATCCAGTCAAAATCCGACTTCGCTGCATATTACCGAAATGCCCTCCTCTACCTCGCATGTATTGACCTTAACCACTTGACACCCCAAGAGCGAAGAGACCGTGCCTATGACCTTAGCATAGCGGCATTGATCTCGGATACCATTTACAATTTCGGAGAACTCCTCTTACATCCAATTCTCGACACCTTGACAGCGAATGATGAGTGGCTTAAGAAGCTTCTGTTTGCGTTCAACCGTGGAGATTTGGCAGCGTATGATGTTTTGGCCGGCCACATTTCCTCAAACCCTCTCCTCTCCGAGCACCGCGATGGTTTGCGACAGAAGATTTACTTGGCTGCCTTGACCGAGACCGTTTTCCGAAGACCACCTCACGACCGTGCCATGTCCTTCCGTACCATCGCCGAAGAGACCAAAGTCAAACCTGACGAGATTGAACACTTGATTATGAAGGCTTTGAGTTTGGGACTTCTTCGGGGAAGTATCGACCAGGTTGATGAAATCGCCAGGATCAACTGGGTACAGCCTAAGGTGTTGGATATGGGCCAAATCGACGGTATGCGCACAAGATTACAGGAATGGGACACAAGTGTCAACTCGCTAGGCAACTGGATCGAGACAAAAGGTCAGGATGTTTGGGCTGCATAATCTTGCATGGCATGGCGTCTGGATTATACGAATGGAGGGCACTATTAGCATGTAAAAATAGATCTCTAATGAACAACGAGATAAGAAAGAGTCTGCAGGGGTTTTGGGGGCAATTTTCTCACTCCTATGAAGTGAGTTTTGAGTCGTCAAAACCGTTTTCAATATCTTTTATTCCTTCAGCAAAGCAATTTGTGTTTTATCTTTGCAAGTGCTGAATAGAATTCTATTTTGAGGGACAGGAAGATACGCAAGAATTTGGAGCGGGTTTTGCTTTTATTCGCTATTACTTTACGAGATTTCAAAGTTGAATTCCCGGGCCCGAGTAATTTTTTTGAAAGGATGTCGAAGCGGTTATGTCTGCTTGGCTTCTTGAAAGCACCCTTGAAAGGGTTCAAGCTGTGTTTCTGTTCTCTATTTCCCTACTTTCTAGGCTCATGCCATTTATTGCGTATAGTTATGTTTTTCTTCTGATGAACAATGCGGAGAAAGTGCCGTTTAGTGTTAAGAAGCTCTCCTAATTATTTTGAATTCTTCACTGGTATTTTACCGTTGAGGATTTATTTTTGTAGAATTAAGGGTAACTCCGCTTAGGTTTAGCCGAGCATCTTCTATGCTTTACGCACATCTTGCGTGAAATTCTACGCCTAGAACTAGATACAGGGTTTGGAATATACAGCCATGTAGTTGGCATTGTCTGTCGCTTTACTATTGGGCTGGTATGTTGTTATGCCAGCTGATCTACGTTCAATCTACCTTTCAATGGTTTGGGAGATTGGGGTATGATTTGGACTTTTATCAGATGATATGCGAAGAAGTGTGCTAGGCAAAGTTTAGCCCATTCACACACGGTATGGTTGAGAGGAACTCTCTGTCTTGTTTTTGATCCCATAAGTGATATTGTCTCATCAACAAGACACTATATTAACTGGATTACAACCCCACGCCCCCTCCTCCTGTTTCCAACCTCAATCAAAAAGAATTAAGTTCAAAATGGGAGAGCATTGTTCTGTTTCGTGGATTTCTCCTATTTCATTTATGATTCTGGCATGAAGGGGAAGAAGGGGGGAAGGGGGGAAGGGGAAGACTTATAGAGAAATTGATATGGTATGGTCCTATCAATCTCATTAAATATCAATGCCAAACAAAGCGCTAACCCTCAACCCCCCTCCCCCAAGAAGAAAAAACCCCTACTGCACAAACCCTCCTAGATATCCAAATACCCACCCAATTATCCCTCGTTTCCTAGAACCAATCACAGCACCCATCCAACCATCTATCCATTCACTCCTTTCCTTTTCTCTCTTTATCATCCTGTAGCCTGCCAAACAAAAACCAAACACCACCACCCCACCAAAATGTATAACAGTAGCTACCCCCCTCTTCCATCCTTGCTCCAAAGAGATTTTCTGACTTATTAGTCTAGCCTGTTTGGTAAATATGCTTCGCAGGCGCTTATTATTTCTTGATGTGGTTTGTTGGTGCTACTGTAGCAGAATCAGGGAATTAAAAGCGAAGGGAAAGAAAAGCAAAGAAAAGAGGGTGGCTGGCTGGGGATTTGGATTTTGTTTATGTGATCGTGGGTGCGGCAGTGAATACAGTAAGTACCCCTCTCGCTACAAGATCCAGAATGGGAAAGGACAGGAAAGGGGCGTCTCGGCTATTCTTTCTTATTCTTACAACTAGCGCTAGGTACAAACATTCACTAGACAGATATCTATCCCATTTCATAATACATCATCTGATTCAATTCCATGTCTGCTCATCTACACATGACAAAAATGCCATGTAGTTACAGGCATTTAATTATGTTTTCCCGTCCCGTCCCTTCCAACACCAACATGCAAATCTATGATAGTTCCCAACACACTCTATCCAGCTGCCCGTCCATCTGCCCATGAGTCCGTAAAATAAAGGAGGATTTCCACCTCAACACCATCCCAAAGAGCCACAATCCAGTAGTCCAGCCAAGCGGCCCCTTCCTATATCGTAACTCACTGTAACGCCTCCAAATAGTACACCCAAAACCCAAGCCCCTTTCTGGAAACCCTTCCATCCCATTTCGTATTCGTATCTCAAACCGCCAAATAAGTACTCATAAGCCTCTCACTCGAATCCCCCTGATGCCCTGCCGCCTTCTTCAGCAGATTCATCCTCTCCTTCTCAAACGCCTCTTTCTGCATCATTTCCCGCTGTTGCAATGGAGATATTGTGTATTGTCCAGCATCTGGTGGTTTGACATCACTATATCCATACTGGCCGCCATCCATACCATTCGCTCCGTCCGTACCGTTCATTGCATTCGCTCCACTCAAAGAATAAGCGGAGCTCATGGAAGTAGGAGCGTTGGGTGAGAGAGGAGTGTAGATGTGGCTGGAAAACATAGGAGGGAGTGTGCAGCTGATGTGGTCGCGGCGAATTACCATAGATGGGAGACGGAGCTCGAACTAAGAGAGGAAGAAAGGGTTAGTTTTGAGATGGGAGAAAGGGGATAAGGGACTTACGCCTGCGAGGACTTTGGCGTGGTTCATGCCCATGATATCGCTAATATACATCATCCTCCCTTTAGCCCACATCCTCTGCGCATCCGTGACATAATCGGAAGTCGAAACGACAAACAACGGCCATAAAACAAACCAACCTGCAATAGCCTTCGGATTCGTGAAAGCGTCAAGGTTGGGCAAATTTGCAGAAGACAGAGCGCCTCGAGTATTGATATCCCACCCCAGATGAAATGGCACAGATGACATGATGTCGAGGGCCAGATCTTGACAGATTCTCGTGGCGTATGCGTACTCAGGAGTCGTTCGGTAATCCACCGGCGAGCATATCCAAGCGGCGCAGCGAACAATGACACCCGAAGCGCTGATACGTGACACGCGAGCGTGGTTCCAAATCGTACCGACCCAGATATTCTCGTACGTCTCAACCTTGCCCGGCCAAACCTCTGAATTCTTCAAGTCTGCGCCATTCAGATTATCTACCCATGCAACCGTCTTGGGACGCCAGGCTTCAGGCAGATTTGACATCCAATCGAGGCAGTCTTGTTCAAGTTGTTGCGCGCGTTTCATGAGATCGAGCACTTTTTGGAGGATTTCGGGCGTGCGACCGCCGCTGACAGTCGCGTTCATTATGTATCGAAGCTCTGCGATTTCAATCTTGAGTCTGATGATAGGTGCTCCTGCGTCGTCTGGCGCGCAGTCCGCCGTCCACCATTGCGATCCCATCTTGGGCATCTTGGATGAAGTCATACAGTTGATGGCCTGCTTGTTTCAGTATTGCCGTCTTGGAAGAGTTGGTATGAAGAGATCACTTACCATTTGCGTTCTTACTACTTGAAAGAGAGCTTGTCCGACTTTGGTGCGCAACTGTTTCTTTCCTCTCATTCTTACGAGCTGCACGGCACCATCGACGTGCGAGTACCAAGCAGCCGCGCTTGTTTTTTCCGTACACATTGTCTACAAGAATTAGCACATCACTATTGGGAGGAGTCGTTGATTGCTTCTACCTCGTAGAACCCGAGCATCAACACTGCCGCAAGTGTTTGATCGGATTTCTGCTGGGCAGGATTCTGAAGCGCAAGATTCGTGGCCTTTAGAGCCTGTGCATATTGCGAAGTAGCCATCTGCCTCAAGTCTCCTCTGCCCTTGGAATTTGGTCGGTTTGCTAATGAGGCCATTGCGACAGCATGGAAGGCAAGTGTCAACTGGGTATCCGAACCTTCGCTCCTCATCAACGGCGCCAGGAAATCGAAGTAACCCCGTGGCGTATCTACCACGCGATTATCCGGCGCCAATACGTAGTTAGTTAAGAAGAAACACGGCGCCTGTTGCTCTACCGGTATCGACATCGTTGGCGGTGCTCTCGTTATCACCATTTCCATGTCCGAGTCTAATGTTATCGGCGAATTCTCGTCGTCTGCGCTCGAACTCGAAGCTACCGTTTGCCGTGGTGGAATCTTGATCAGGTTCACCTTCTTTCCAGTTAATGCCTTTCTTGCTCTTCTTTCCGTCGCCTGTGTCTCATTGCGGAAAACAAGGTCGAAGTCGTCTTTGTATCCGGGACACTGCCGTCTTGATTTCGTGCACTGGTTGCATATTGGCTTGGTCTCATCGCACTAGATGGAGTGTACAGTTTAGCAGAAATCGCAAGCCTCATGATATTTCCAAGCTCAGAGAAATAACAT
Source organism: Hymenotorrendiella dingleyae (assembly GCA_003988905.1). Lineage (NCBI taxonomy): Eukaryota > Fungi > Ascomycota > Leotiomycetes > Helotiales > Helotiaceae > Hymenotorrendiella > Hymenotorrendiella dingleyae. The sequence goes on from QYAP01000320.1 coordinate 19,744, forward strand.
ACTTTGATCCTCCTTGTCCTACACATCTGGCAACCCCTCGAAGGTTTCCCGCAATAAACCATCTTGATATGATATCTGATATGATATCTCGAGTCACCCGGGTAGGCAGACCTTACACTCTACAAATTATATGGCAGCGAGAGAGGGGGTTGAGCTTTTGCGAATCCAAAAAGAGCTCCACATCCAGTAGTTGCAAGACTTGAATGTCGAATTGACCGAGGTATGATGTGTAGAAGAGAAGGGTTTGGTGGTTCGGTGTTCGATCTCAAGCCTGACCTGTTCCTCTTGGCTAGCTGATGTTTACACAAAAGAGATGAAACTGCCTCGGGATGGCAGCACTCGAGGCGCAGTCTACCTATGCTGTAGGTAGTATCATAAAACAGCCGCCAGGACTTTTCCGCGGCCTTGCTATTGCAATGGCCTCGAGGAAACGTGCAGAGTGACAGAGTGAATGGACGTTGAACTGGTAGATAATTGGGACGGATATGTCTAACGGTTTAATAGGTTATCTCCAGCTGGGCGGGCAAGTGCTTGAAGGATAACGATGATTGTGCCGCTCTGCTAACCCAATCTTACCGGAGGAGGCGTGCTGCTAACCTTATAATCGTTAAATCGTTGCAGTTCACCTAGTTTGGGGAGTGGATAGACCAGGGTTCGGAAGGGTGGAGGTTGAGGGCGGGGGCCCTGATCAAAGTTAATTTTTCAGTTTGTTTGTTTGATATTAAGTTTAATCGGTACGGACTACCGCTCTCTGGGCACTGGGCTGGGCAGTGGGCAGTTGACGGATTGAGGTTATTCCCAACGATTCCCAAGGCTCTTTTTTGTTGCGATATTCTATTAGCATTCGTCGTGCGAGGACAACAAACCAGAATACCAGAATACTCACTCACTCACTCTCACCCTCACTCATCATCCCCTTGGGCAAGCCTTGCTGTTGCTCTTTGGCCAGGGCAAGAATAACAGGCTACCTGCAGAGGATCTGGCCGTGCCAGGGGGAGTGAGTCCGGGGATCAGTCGCGCAGGTGCCGTTGCATGTGGAGTCCGGCATAAAGGAGGCCCAAGCAGTCATCATCCGTCGTGATTCGTCAGGGGGCCGCGAAGAAGGGGGGCTCGGGGGGCTCTTCTTCTCTTCTTGATGATGGAATCCCTTTTGAGCACAGGGTCGATTCGAATGGATCGAATTCGTCGTCGTACGTCGTCGTACCTCTTCGTATGCCCTCGTATGCCTTCGTATGTTCTCGGATGTCTTCGGGTGAAGTCGTACGAGGAAGTCGACGAGAAAGCAATGCAAGAAGCAAGGCGATGAAGAGGTGCTGCTGCAGGACGAGGGGGGTAGGGCTCTAGGGGTTGTCGATCGTGAGGAACTAGTGGCTTTCCAAAGCACCAATGCAAACTACTGTATTTGCCCAAGAAGGCGGCCAATGGCAATGAATGATGAAACTATTGCTACTTCCCATCTGTGTGTGTAGCTCTGAGTAATAAAGAGTAGATACTCATAGCCACATGAAAGTCCAGGGATGAGGGCAGTTCTTGGACGCTGGACATGATGTTGGCCAACACCACCTCCGCTGCCACCACCACCGGTGGAGAACACAGCCTGCTCCAAGCTTCACTTGGGAGCTGGAGAGGGGTCTGAGTGGGTTCGGGAGTTGACGACATACTTTGTCGGATCGCTCTGAAGCTAAAGCCCAGGGCCCCGTAGGGCCTGGACAGCCTGGGCAGGGGACTAACATCATGTTGTCAGGGCCTGATGCATGGCCGCCAATCGACGACCGCCGAAGGGATGCAGCAAACTTGCAGAAAAACTTGCAGAAAACCCTGGGAAAACGTGCGAAATCTTGATCCCAGGAACAACCACAAATTGGATGCCGCCGTTTTTCGAAGATTATCTGACCATGCACATCACAGGCGCATCACAGGCACATCACAACATGCCTCGGTCGACTAAATGGTGTTGGCAATTACCAAGTTGCTGTACGAATAGAGAAACTCCTCAACTCGAAACACACGCTCGCAGGCACTTCCTGGTCTCCAGCACGAACTGTACATACTCGCCATCACGGATTTCCTCCTCTCCGAAGCCGGAACATTCCTCTTTCCCTTCACCCTCCAACCTCGATCGCGAAGCTGACAACAGCCATTCCCTCCATAGACTATCAAAAATGCTCACCTCCAACCTTGATCGCGAAGCTCACAACAGCCATTCCCTCCATAATCCAAAATTCCCACATCGAAACCACCCTCCCCACTCTCGTCGAATTCCAATATCAAAGCGCAATCAGAGCCCTGACTTACTGTAGTCTACCAAGATCGTGAACCTTGGAAGAAAATCCCAAATGCAACCTTACCGGCAGGCATAAAAAACGATCCAACCGGTTCCGTATCGGATGACACCATAACTTACCGGAAGGATCTCACTCGCATCTCGTCATATCCCAGGTATCAGGTAGGGTCTGTTTTCCCTGCTTCTCCATAACTTTAATACTTTTTAATGTACGTCAAATGTAACCCTCTCTATTGGACGGATAAACTCCATGCACAACTTTTCAACTACAAACGGACAAAGAGGAGACGACGAGATACTTATCGAGGCTTGTATAACTCGTTTTCGTTTTCCCAAGAGGACCCTGAGGGCATACGCAGCATCGCAATCCCATTCGCGGAATCGCAAACCTTCAACATGTCAAGACGGAAATTATCTGCTGTGCAACTTCCTGCTGTCCGACTCTGTACCTGGTCCCGTCACCCTTCAGATTTCTATCAATACCAAACCATTCAATCGGAAGCCGGCTGTTCATCACGCCAGCTGTGAACTTGCACTGCCTCCTTACAAAAGCTTCATATATAACGGAGAAGTGCTTGATGACAGCATATCTCAAAATTTCTCAATCGCAGAAATCAAGTCTCGCAGGGCAGTCCTCGAACTTAATAGCTCTGCTATGACGCGCGTCTATTTGTAAGTATGTCAGGGTAGTATCCTGCCCCCAAGAGCTGAAAACTAATCAGGCTAAACTATGAGAGGTGTGTAAGATCTTACACACCAGGAATGAAAATTCTGGAAAATATGTCTCCATTCAGAGCGCTGCAGATTGGGGGTTTTTTTTATCTGGCGCAACAATTGCGCAAGGCTTCTGCTTCGACACTACACCAAAGTAACTCCAAAACACTTACATAAGGCTCAAGACTCCACAGGAGGATGCTCTCCCAACCACCAAAATCGGACGCTTTTAAGAAGAGACTTTGGCTTTGAAAACTAGCTCCTTCCCAGCCTGTTTTCAGACCATTAAAATACCAATATAAGTACGTAACCTTAAATAAGGCGGAAGTCGACTGCCGCCGAACAACCTTAATAACATCCATCGAGTTTCAAGTTTCCAAAAAGGGGTAGAAGAATGACCATCCAAGCTTGGCACAAGCTTCTTTCTTACAGTATTGAAAAAGATGTGTAATCAGAACCCCTTTTACACCTCCGAATATCTCGCTTAAATCCAAATCATCCTTCCATTCACTGGTCAATCCAACCCGGCTGGTGCTGGTACTGGCTCTTCAAGGAGCCAAAATAACATGAATATAGAAACACATATCCACAAAAATTGATCTTTGGTTTGAGATACATAAGAGCGTACGCCATTACTCTCGACACCCGACTCCAAGAGTAGAATACGGATATGATTTTGCTCTTCGCTGGATTGCATTCAATCGACCCTCTAATCTCTCAAGTAGTCTAAAGAGGTTATAGGTTATTTTGAATTGACATTGGGCGATATAGCAAGAATATACGCTGCGAGTGAAATGATAGGATAACGGCATGTATGTACAGTAGCAGAAGTCATGAGCTATGTAGACTTTGCAATAAATGAGAAAAACGTATAACGCAAAGAAAAATCTTTCGGAAAACAAAATGGAAGAGAATAACCGCAAACGGAAATTTCTGGAGCGATGGGGGAGAACTAATCATGATCTAACTTCTTGTAAGACGCGTTTTTGATGAAAGGGAAGTTTGAGTCTTTAATTTTGAAGTGTTGTTATGCGAGGGAGTGACAAAAATTGTTGTTTGGAATTTGTAAAGTGACATCCTTTGGATAAATTTCGAGATGAGGGAAACGAAGAAGGGGGTTATCAACTTGTTAAGAGAGGTGTTTATAGAGCTGACTCTTTGTATTCAACTACAATAGAACGTAGCCCCCCTCACTAACAAACCCCACTAAAACACAACCCCACTCACTCACCCAAGAGCCCCAAATATCTCACCATCTCAAACTCGGAACTATGAAATGTCTCATCCCACCTGATCGCCAAAGCTCCATTTTCCCACATCACATCACATCAGACCCCTCAATTCCAAACTTCAAAGATTCACCACTCTTTCCCTTTCCAAGACAACCGAAAATCCCCCCCAGCCACTCTTTCCCCCTTCACATCCCATCCCACGCTGCAACATTAAAATGTCCACCTGACATATCCCTTCGGTACTGAAGAAAATCCGCCTGTCCGCCTGTCCGCCCGCCCGCCCCTTCCACACGGCTCACACCCGAAAGCGAGAGACAAGTTCAAGACAAGAGGAGAACAGGAGGGGTATTAGATTAGATTAGGAAAATAAGACATCAACGGCACAGGCGTGGTCACAGCTCTGCAGATCCCCCGACGATAAACACCAGGTGGGGTAAACTAAAGGGGTTCCGAACTTTTGTCCCGGTTGTCCGGCCCGAAAAGGCTTTCAACTCGATATCATATCATAGCATGTAGGAGCAGAGAAAATTCGTAATCAACTTATCAACGTTTCTTCTATGGATATTTCCCAGACTTTGCGCCCGCTACCACTTCTAATACTAACCGACACAACATGTACTGTAAAGTAGGGAGATCTTTTGTGGCATTCCTCATTGCTCATCTGAAAATCATCAAAGAAAGCTGGAGATTTTTTGCCTTTCCTCCTTGCCTTATGTGACGGATGCGATTCAGTTAAAAATCAGGGCCACATTCACACGCTTTTCCCTTCCTCCAAATGTTACACACATATGGTGATCCATACTTGGTAGGGGCGCCATCAAAGATTCAAAGCATCTTGATATTTTTGGTGCGACGGCGCTCGCAATCGTGCTTTCCCTAATCGCCTAGGACCCACGTCAACCAGAGAGTCACAACTCATATTGGGGTCAACGTTCAAGACTCCGCAAACATGTTGGCGACGCCCTCAAGACTTGGGCTTGGTTTGCGGTTATCGGTTCTGGGCTGTTCCTTCATAAACTCCTGCTGCATCTTACTTCTCTCCTTTTTCGCAGTGGTGGCAGATTTAGTGATGCGGCCCTGTTCACTAATACTGACGCCCTTCAAATCGCGCAGAAGATCAAGAACGAGAGCCCGTTGTTGGCGCTGTTGCATTCCTGGTCGCATCAGGTATTCGATACATTTATCAACTGATTTCCCCTGAAGCCCAGGAAGAGTCAAGAGTATTTGACGCGGGGTGCCAGTAAGCGGAGAATATGATGTGATGATGGAAGCAATCAATTGAGCAAGCTCTTTGTGAAGATCCACGAAGTAGACCTCGTTGAGAGACGAGATACAGGCTTTCAGAACTTCGGAGCTGATGAATTCGCGGATGGAAGAAGATATAGGAGAGTCCTGAGAAGCGACGAACTCAGGAACGATGGAGCGATAAACTCGAAGTACAACACCACAGCATCGACTGTCACGCATTCTAATCGCGTGTGCAAGAAATGTGAGAAGCGGTTCAAGGATGGTCGATGATGTTAGACAAAACTTTCGCATTGATGGATACGCGGATGCTGGGTTTCCATTGGGAACGTAGGTAGAAGCATCTTTACCGGTACTAGCAGCTTGAGGATCTAGAGATAATTAGCAGAGAAAGCGGAAAAGGTAATTGTAGCACTTACTCGGCCGTGCTGGGTCCAGGAAGCCACCGATCATCATAACAGCGCTATGCGTTAACTGACGTAGAATGCTCTCCTCCTTCATTTCTTCTGTTAGGTTATCACCGCCCGTTGGAACCACTTGCTTATGCGCTAGTCTCTCCCACTCCGAACTAATCTTTCCATCCATTTGCGCAAAGCAAGTTGCAAGAATAGGCGGCACGAAATGACTCCGAACTTCAACAGGGCAATCGTCAACCATGAGTCGAACTACATTGAGTAGAGCGATGAGCTGGTGAGATGAGAGGCAATGCGCTTCAGAAAAGAGGGCATGAGCCAATGGGCCAGGAAGCTCGCTGAAGCCGTAGAAATCGACATCCAGCCGGCTCATACACCAAAGAATGGAGTAACAGGCCTCTCGCACTGTACGGACGGTTCCACGAATTGAAGACGCAAATCCTTCCATGGTAACCTTGGTCCCAGTGACTCGAGCATAAAAGTCTTCCTTTGTACCCTCGGAGATTCCAGCCTGCCAAAACCGATCCGTCAGTATACGGCCTATTAGAGGTCTCATCTCGGTGGGTAATCCAGCCCAATTTTCTGGATTGTGAAAAGAATGGGCGTGACTAATAAAAAGTTAGAAAACAAAAACTACGCCAGTGGGACTATTTACTGACCTCAAAAATTTCAGCAAGTTTGGCAGAATGACCGGTAAAGCATCCCGCCAGAGGGCTCGAGAAACCTTGTAGGCGGGAATGTCCTTTTCGACTTTTTCTGTAGAGCATGCCAAAAAGCTTTTTGTTGTCCGTAGAGGAAGAGCCTATGTGATAAATATACGAATTAGTCCAATAGTTTCGGCAAGAAGAACTGTAATTTTACCTTTAATCGCTCTTCTAACTCTGCTTGAATGGCCCAACCTTCAGCATCCAATCTGTACTGTGCCCAATCTTGAATCTCATGAACACGGTGAGACACAAGATAATCTCGAACTTTATTCAAGCCGAGCAAATTGCAGAAACCGGCAAAATCAGAGATGGAATTGTCCATTGCAGGATCTTGCCAAAGCTGTTGAACAGGAGTCACGAATACCTGTAACTTCTTTAATCGGATTTCTGGATCAATATTGGTCGCACGAAGGCTTCCAAATGTTAGCAATAGACTTCAACTTTGAGGTAAAGAACTTACATGATTGTGAAGAGGAAAGTCTGATATGAAACTTGTCGTTTAGTTTCCAATCTACCAGATGCAATAATCTCCGCCACCTTTGCTTCCAGTTGATCATAAACATCCTATAGGCAAAGAATTAGATAAGACAAGCGATTATTGGCATTTGGACTCTTACCAAAAGTTGGTCTGGCATTTTGGAGGCTAATCTTTGCAGCTCATACATGCCATCGGTTTGAAGTTCCTTGACAGCTTCAGAGTATGGCGCAAGCTCAGGCTTTTCGACAGGTTGACTCATTAGAATGTGTTCAAGGGTTTTAAGCATGAAGCCGACTTTTTTGTCCAGAGCATTGGTAGAAAAAGCTACCGCAAGTTGCAGAACTCTTTTTCGAATAAGAGGATCCTGATTCCTGTCAGTAATGGCTATTTGATAGGTAGAGTAAACGCTACCTCGAAGTTAATATCCAATAGCCGTTCACACCAAGATTCTAGGCTATTTTCAATGCTTACGCGCTCCTGGTCCTGTTTATTATTAGCAAGGGATTGAACTGCGGAGCAAGGGGTTTTCGTACATCTTCTTGCAGCTTGGATCCATGGGTCGATCGCCATTTCATGTAGCCCTTGAGCGCAGCTTCCACCAAAGAAAAGTGAGCGTCGACTCGCAACACTGGAATGGAGGTCTTGGAATATCTTTCGGCTAGACCCTTAGTTAGCTCAAGTCACCGGAATTGAAAAAAAATCACTGTACCGGAGAAGGCCGGCTGGCCAGCATACAGATTTTGAATTGATTGGTCAATCTGACCGAGTATATGGAAGATGGCTTCAGATCGTTTTTGGCGGACAATGAGCTCGATAATCGTAGAGCTGTATCTCCTATAGTTCCCAAGAAAAGCATGTCTCTCCGGTATGGTGTCAATATCTTCCAACAACAGAATAAGTGACGGATCATCCGTATCTTCCGACATGCTGTCATAGCGTATTAGTCTTGAACTGCAAAGCTCAAGAAGAGGTGCAATTAGTGGAGTAATGGTGGGAGAACCACCAATGGTATCGGAACGCAGCAATCGTGTCCAAGTAACAAGGACGGGTATCGAGACGACAAAACTTTGGCTTTGGGTGATAGCAAGAAAAAGATTTAATAAATTAGGGAGATCGCAGTCTTCTGGGATGGCTGATATCTTCTGCTCAATGAAGCTGCCTAAATTCGATACCATCTAAAGCTAATCAGACGCGTCCATTTGGGAGATAGGAAAAGGCAAACCTCAGAAAATTTCTTGGAGAAAAGATACTTTTCGTCGTCCACATTGTGTGGATCAACAACAGACCATTCGTAGAGTTTCCGGAGCAGCTCAACTGTTGGGCTTTTGTACATTGGGCATACCAGCGATAGGAATTCCTCATCTGTGAAATGCATGCGGCAATATAGAGCATGAAGAGCCTCAACGGATGCCTAGAATGGTGAGCTGGGAAAACTCGAGCAGGAAAGTTAGCAAGGCTACATACCAATTGCACCGCGACACTCGACGCAGCGAGACCTTTGCACATATGTTGAACGCAAGAGGCACTGGAGATGGCCCGGGGAATAGCCCAAGGCATAACAGATTTGTACACATTTAATGCCTTGACAGCGCAGCTCTGGTACTGCGGATTATTGAGGTCGGCATCCAGACACTGATTTAGCAATTCACCCACGCGGACCAACCAGCCTTCTTCTCCATATCTTACAGTTGGCCCAGCTTGGCGATTAGGAAATGCCTCCGCCAACACAATAGCGGATGTAAATATTTCCACGCATGCCTTGCTCAAGACGCCTTCTCGTAGAATAGCTACGGTATCTTCGCCATTGAAGACTTCGTCCGAGAGCGTTTCCAGGACAAAAAGAACGAACTCCTTGTGAGCTACCTGACCATGAGTATTCCAAAGCTGCACAAGTAACTCATCCATGTCCATCCATTTCGCCGCCCAGCTTCTCTTTGCGATCTCAACCCATAATTGCGCGGTCTTGTTGCGTAAATAAAGCGGGTCTTCCGAAGAAATATTCTGCGAAAGTTGCAGGACCCATTGTCTTAGGGCTATCGCCTGCTCCTCTGAATATTCCGCCCATTTGTGTCTAATTGCGTATTCGAGGAGGGACAGGGCATAATGGCGGACAACAGGCTGCTGGGTTTTATCGGAGGCGAGGGTGAACCCATGGTACGGCGCTTCGTCGTTGGTTTTCAAATCTTCGAGGTAGATACCAGCTTGTCGTCGTGCATCGTTGGAGGAGTAAGGTCCGTGGACGAGATCGAGAGCTTCGTGGATCTGGTGTAGTAGATTTGTGTTACTCCCGCTCTGCTCCGCAGATGATCCCGCGCCGGCACCGATTGTGCTATTGCCATTTGCAGAGCCGTTCATTGTGTTTGCCTTTACCGATTGTAAAGCAGAGGATCTCGTCGTATTTTAAAATAGTCGACTCGGCTGTGCCTGAAGGAAGAGTCATCCAGCATGCGACCAGAATGTCTCGTTCATGTGCGGGAGGTTCAAAGATGTCCAAGAGGTCAATGGCGAAAGCGCTGCCAATAACCGGTCAAGTCGGTGTTGCCAAATCGTAAGAGCAGATGCCACAGGACCGAGGGAAATTGCAAGTTGAGTTGCGCAGAAGGCGACAGTTGATCGGTCGTCCTCTGAGAAGATGGGAACCTAGTACTGCTATAACGGGCTTTTTGACTTCAGCCTTCCGACCCTCTTTTTTCTGGGACAAGGCTAGCGAATCAGACAAGGGCAGCTTGCTTTATCGTAAGTGAATCACTTCAAGCAGCCCAAAAGTTCTAGTCACCACTTGTATGGTGGCAAAACCAAGGGCTTCTTTGCAATGGTAGTTTTATTTTCACTATTTGCCATTGCAAACTCGGATATCACGCGATAGTGACAGGCATCAATGGATACATGGGGAGGATGCCTGACAGCAACGCTATATCCAGAAATACTTCATTTGTCTATTTAAAAAGCTATAGATGTGCAGCTGAAAATTAATAAGTATACAATGCGTTAAAGAGGAACAATTGCTCAACCACTTCTAAAATCTTGCTTTACCGGTGAAAACCATCAAATGCCCCAGTGCGCCGCCATGAATGCCAATATTATCATAACCATTTTACATAACACTGCACTTTGTTTGCTGGCATTGATCAATGTAGCCTTCTTCCTCTTCCTTTCCAAGTGCCATATTGTGTCTTCTTTGTACACCCTTCACGGTCATCGAATGCTCACCCTCCACATGCCACCATCTGAGTCGCTGTATCATACCACCATCGGCATCATCTGTACCAATTGTCCATTTGCCCGATGAGACTTCAACCTCGCATTGATCCTTGGGGAAATGAAATTCGGGTAGAAACACCTCAGTGGGAGTCTCTTCATCTGCCACCGACTCGGCGTTTATCGTAAAGGTGAAAACACAGTTGCGGAGGTCGAAACCATAGTTGATGATTTTGCCAGCCGTTGCAATGGGAGAGGGTCGTACATATGCTTCAGCAGCTCTGTATCCGGGAGCATTTGTGAGCTCCGGTGGTTTGTCTGTTGCTTGAGAATCCGAGGAAATCGAAGGTGTATTAAGTTTAGCCTTCAAGTTCCCGGGATTAACTGTTGATTCGTCGGAGTAATCCTTCTTAGTGGCGGGTCCTGCCGTCTGATCCAAGGTTGCTGTGGATTCATTCAGAGGGGATGGCGGCAAAGGCGATAAAGGAAGAGGCAAGTCATCAAGCGAGAAGATTGATAGATCCTCTCCATTCCACTGATCACCCAGCTTATGGCTGTTCTATATACTGTTAGTGCAAGTCCTACATAGAAGGAAAATACATACCTCGCACATATACAGCCACAATGTGTACCCAGCCATTGCGCTACCCTCAACTGCAAAATGGTTTGCGTCCATGGCCCCTGACTGGCTAGAGTAGTCACCGGTTTTGTAGGCATACTTCTCATCCATATCATACGGAATGCCAAACTCTGTCAGAACGCAAGGGTGGTCTCCCATATAATCTAGGCCTTCTTTTCTGATAGCAGTCAATTGGTCACGCAGGCAATTTCGAATGGCAGTCTCTCCTATCTTGACTGCAAATGCTGGAGTTAGGTAACGACCACGTAAAATACCAAACACATCAACATTCCAATATCTATTCCACTTCTTTGTCATGAGTGTGATACCATCGTAATAATGAGGGGCATAAACCATCTTAGGATCGTCGTCTACGGTTCCTTTGATTGTCGGAGGAATCTCAAGTACAGGAGGTTGACAGAACAAAATGGCGTTCTTATGTTGCGCGCGAATCGCGTCTCTATGCTTCCGGTAGTAGTCCATGAAATAGGTATTGGTGAACTCTTCGTAGTCAAGGGTCTGGCCGGTTTTTGGATTCTTTCTGAAATAGTCTTTTTTCAGCAAGCTGTTTTTGGTTGGATCCCAAACGCCGTGCTGGGCCCATACGCATTCTCCTAATTTCCATCCAGGATCTCGTTTATAACCATATCTGGACTCGTCGTAATCATCTGGTAGCCAGGCCATCTCACCTTTTGGGTCGACAAGGACCCGTCCAGACTTGAAGGGTCCCATTCCACCAAAATCCCAAGTATCTATCTCACAAGCCCTCCCAGAGCCTGTCAACATGGCCTGAAAGGCCGTTGGTGATGTACCCTTCTGCAATTGCTGCTCCGGTGGGATTATTGAAATATCTGGCCAGCCGACCAGACCTCTGTTAGGTTCATTCATGCTTTCCCAGCCAATAACAATATCGTCTTCCAAATCCTGGGCCTCACTTATTCGTTTGGCAAGGTGAGCGCAAGCATCCACGAAATGTCCTTGCAGGTAATCCTGGATATTCATCCCGTCGATAATGCATTTCGGCGCAAAATCTCGTCCGGCGAAAAACATGGTAAATATTGTTTGGCAAACGAGTCTTGTATAGTTTGTCGACCAGATCATCTTGGGGAAGTTTTCCGGTTCTGGATACGTATTATGCACCAATGCCGCCTCAGTTGCTGCAAAGCTTTGAGGATTAAGACCGCAGGCATACAAAGTCCACATTGGAGCGCCGGAACCACCAGAGAATCTAGACCACTAAAGAGACCTTCGTCAGCCATATTCCGAGGAATCGAGCAGTGAAACATACTACGTCCTGGTGAGGATCCATGAAGATATAAAAGCCATAATCTCTGGCTAACCTCAGCACCTCAATTGTATGCTGAATCCATTCTTCGTCATAAATTCCTGGTCCAGCCGACTCAATTGCCTCCCATGTAAAAACGTATCGTATGGTGTTGTACCCCCAGCGTTTTAGTCGAGCAAAATGAATATGGGCATCTTCTCTCGGAAAGGGGCGGGCATGGAAATTGACATTGTCTCCGTCAAAGAAGTCATCTGGGATATGAGAAGGTCGGTCTGGATCGCTCGGATATTTCGCGTCGCCTGCTAGATTGATGCCTCGAATAGTAACTTCTCTGCCATGAGAATCACGGAAAAGACCCTTTTCAATCGTCAGTCGTAGTGGTGCCATGGTGATTTCCTGAAGAAGCTCTCGACGATAAGGCTGTTCGACGTCTGCGCGGGGTTCGAACGAGAATTCCAAAGACAGTTGAAAGGTGGGAGTCGTCCGCGTGCTAAGTTATCTGCGAGACTACTGCATGTAAAGTGCAGTCTGAAGCCGCGTGGGTGCAGCACAATGACGATGTGGATGCTGTTTTGATAACTTGCGGATTGGCTGCGGAATGTCCGTATGTACCTGGTAGTCTTCCCCGGGTAATGTGGTCGTGAATTGAAGCGTATCCGAATGTTTACGAGGTTGAGGAAAGGCGATGGGTGAAATGAAGTGACTTTGGCTTGGTTACCCCTTCATTTGTCGTCATCCATGCAGCAGCAATTGCCAATGCGCTCGCCTAAACAGGCATTTGAACAGAATAGAGCAACATCTAGAGTTTGCGAGATATTGCAAATAACTTATTTGTTTTGGCGTGCAGTACTACTTGATGACTAAATACTTAGCTAGATAGCCATTAAGTCGCGTGATTTTGAGCTTGCCTTCAGATTATCTTCTAGAGAGATCCGGGCAACGGGCTGATTCTAGTAGTGTTGATGCTCTTTTTAAATCAGGTTCCCTGAGCTGACAACCGCTGACAACCCCACTATTCTTACTGACAGGGATAGCCCCGCTTTGCTTCACAAGGCTGAGCTTCGAGATCGCGCGCGTTCGTCTATTGCAAGCAATAATTGTTCAACCGTGTGTTTGTGCATATCCAAACCATCACAATCCCGTTTGCCCTTTACTTGGCCGTCGTCTCTCCTTTCCAGACATGCTAAGCATAACCACAAGTATCGCTTTGGAACCATGTCTGGCGCAAAGGCGGCTTTGAAGGCCATTACCGCTGCCGTCAAGGCTCAAAAGTATGATGATGCGATCAAGGACGCTGAGAAGTTTCTAGCAACGGACCCGAAGAGCTACCAGGCGTGAGTTACGCTATGCCAAACTATCCCAACTGGCATTACAGCCCCCTCCTCTGCTAGGCCTTGGTCTAACCCTGTACAGAAACCTCCTCTTGGGATTTGCGTATAGCAAACAGAACAATTTTGTCGAGGCCGAAAATGCGTACAATGCAGCAACCAAGCTCAAATGTTCTGATCCCCAGGCATGGCAGGGGCTTATACAGGTTTACGAAAAGCAAGGCGGCGAGAGCGTTGAACGATACCAAGTGGCTGCAGTGAAGCTGGCCGAAATCTACCAGGCCTTGGACGACAAGTACAAGTGTCAAGATGTCATAGACAAATTCCTCGCGTTTGCAAAAAATCAAGGAACACGCCTACAACACAAAAAAGCCCAGGAAATAATTCTACCTTCCTCTCCCATATACGACTTTCTGGAAGGCAGAGTGCCGCATCCTGCCCACACATATCAGGTTATGGCCCAGATTACCGAATTCGAGGAGAAGGAATGCATAAACAAGGACATTGGGGAACGAAGAACCAGACTTGGAGCGAAAATCGGCCAAGTGACTATTGAAGTCAAGCGAGAAGTTTTAGAAGGGAGTGATTTGGAGGAATTGTACACCCAAATTATAAACTGGTCAAACGACGACGAGATTCGCCGACAATACGAGGAAAAGCTTATTCAAAGATGTATGGAGGCACTGGAGGTTCTTCCACCAGGCGAGGAGAAAGCTGAAAAGCGTGCCAAAGCCCTGAAGTTAGCTTCAGATATGGTCATCATAAAGCATCCTTACAAACTGGCATGGGATATTGCAGTTGAGTGGAAAGACCCCGAAAATATTGGGGACTTGGATTCAAGCGTCTTACGGGAGTATTATGGCTTTTTCCCAACCAGCGGCCTTGGCATGGTATTAAGAGCATTCATCAATTGCGAAATATCTCCATTCTCAGCTCCCCCTCCAGCGCCTTCTCAATCCATAGGAAACGACACTGCAAGTTTGGATGAAAGTGAAGATGACGATGATCAAGGAGGTGGTGTTTCTCTAGAAGATCCATTACAGGGCGAAGATCGTTTACTTCTAATGACTGAGGGCATAACAGAGTCCGGAAAATCGATCTTAGCACACCGATTGATGGGGGAGTATTATCAATTTCTTGATGAATACGAAAGTGTCGTTGAACTAATGCGCAAAGCAAAACATCTAATTAAAGATGAGAGCACAAAGACTGGACTGACGTTCAACCGCTCCAGCCAAGCAATTACGGCGCTTCTTGCCACTGGATTAGTCTTCTACCAGTCTCCCAAAAATCATCCCGAGGCTAAAACATTGTTTGACAAGCTCCTTGTCCAGAATCCTACTCTGGCGTCAGCACTGATTGGTACTGGACTCATTTACGAAGAGGAAGAAGATTATCCTGCCGCAATCAAGTCCTTGGAGCGTGCACTAAAAGTGGACGGTAGAAACATTCGCATACGGGCAGAAGCTGCTTGGGTGAAGGCTCTTAATGGCGATTATATCGCAGGCAAAGGAGAGCTAGAAAAATGTCTTCCCGAAATCGACGGTAAAGATCCACGGTCGAAAGATCTACTCGCCCAATGTCAATATCGTATCGGAATCTGTGTTTGGAACATCGATCCGTCCAGGTCAGCGAGAAAAGACAGAAACGGTGCCTATTCCTACTTCTTGGCAGCCTTGAAAAGCAACCTCAATTTCGCGCCAGCGTATACTAGCCTTGGTGTGTTCTATGCGGATTACACTAAAGACAAGAAGCGGTCACGAAAATGTTTTCAAAAGGCATTCGAACTCTCGCCTGCTGAAGTAGAGGCAGCTGAGCGGTTGGCGAGAATATTTGCAGAACAAGGCGAGTGGGAGCTTGTTGAGGTTGTAGCGCAACGTGTTGTAGATTCCGGAAAAGTTAGGCCTGCGCCAGGTTCGAAAAAAAAGGGTATCAGTTGGCCCTTCGCAGCTCTTGGAGTAGCAGAGTTGAATAAGCAAGACTATGCTAAAAGCATTGTTTCTTTCCAGTCTGCACTAAGAATCACTCCAAACGACTATCATTCCTGGGTTGGTCTTGGTGAGAGTTACCACAACTCAGGACGCTACATCGCTGCTACAAAAGCATTTCAACACGCCGAGCAATTTGAGGATGACGTTAAACAGAAGGATACTGGCGAGACTTGGTTTGCCAAGCATATGCTTGCAAACGTCAAACGAGAACTTGGTGATTACGACGAAGCTATCGAAGGTTACCGAGCCGTGCTTGAAGATCACCCGTCGGAATTCGGAGTGTCAATAGCCCTGATCCAAGCTCTTGTGGAAAGTGCCTGGTATGGCATCGATAAAGGTCTCTTTGGACAGGCAGCACAGCGTGCTGGCGAAACTATTGATGCGGCCATCAAGCTTGCCGATACTGGAGTTAATTCATTTAACTTGTGGAGGGCAATTGCTGATGCTTGTTCCATCTTTTCCTGGGTGCAATGTTGCCTTGCGGACTTTCCTGTGACAAACATTAAACATCTACTCCAGCTGGGGAACGAGAAAGATGTCTACGCCACCTTTGCTGATGTTGATGGAGTCGGAATAGACATCGTGGTTGCGGATGGCATCTTCCCCAAAGATGAGCGAGAGGGTCTCACTCTTACACGTTGCTTGCACGGAGCAATTCTAGCACACAAGAGAGCAATTCATTCGTCCGCTCATGATGTGCACGCGCAGGCTGTTGCTTACTATAATCTGGGCTGGGCAGAACATCGTGCGCATGTCTGTCTCGGTGAGTCTATCAAGAAGAAATCTACGAGATATTTGAAAGCGGCTGTGCGGTGTTTCAAGCGGGCTATCGAGCTCGAAGCAGGCAACTCTGAATTTTGGAATGCTCTGGGTGTTGTCACGAGCGAGTTGAACCCAAAAGTTGCGCAGCATTCGTTCGTCCGCAGTTTGTTTTTGAATGAACGAAGTGCCCAAGCTTGGACAAATTTAGGTACTCTATACCTTCTACAAAACGACTTTGGACTTGCCAATGAGGCATTTACTCGAGCTCAGTCAAGTGACCCTGATTTTGCCCATGCTTGGATTGGACAAGGTCTTCTAGCACTGCTTATGACTGGCGACACCAAAGAGGCACACGGTCTCTTCACCCATGCAATGGAGATCTCCGAATCCTCCTCTTTGATCACCAAGCGGCAATATTCGCAGTCAACATTTGATCAGATTCTCGCAACCTCTCATGTTTCCAGTATCAGCGACCTTGTACAACCGTTATTTGCCCTTAACCAATTACAGTCGATGATGCCTAAAGATCTGATCTATCGACATCTATCAAGTCTATTTTTGGAGCGTATCGATGATGTAAACTTAAGCGTTGATTCGCTATCCAACATTTGCTCCACGGTCGAGGCAGACTATGAAGTAACCGAGTCACCTTCCTCGCTCTCTAGATTTGCTCTAGCAAAAGCCGATCTTGCTCGCTTGCAGCTCTCAGCGGGCTTATACGAGGAGGCAATTGACAACGGCGAGACAGCTTTAGAGCTCAGTTCCGAAGATGCACGTAGCGAACTATCCGCCGAAATGCGACAAAAGTGCAGGCTATCAGCCCATCTCACACTTGGCTTAGCACACTACTACAACAAATCTCCATCAAAAGCTCTAGAATACTTCCAACCTGCCCTCGACGAGTCAAACGGCAACCCTGATGCTGTTTGCCTTCTTGCTCAAGTCCTCTGGGCAAAAGGAGATGAAGGCTCTCGTGCGAAAGCGAGGGATATCCTCTTTGATTGTGTGGAAACCCATAGTGAACACGTACATTCTGTGCTCCTCCTTGGCGTCATCGCTCTTCTCGACCAAGACAATGAAAGTCTTGAGGCCGTCTCGGCTACACTCCAGGAGCTACGTACGGCGCATAAAATCAGTAGTCTCGAGCAGGCACAAGTCGCTGAAATCCTTCGTGCCATCGCTGCCTTTTCCGATGATGACCCCGAACAAGCTGTCCTTACGGAAATCCAAACTCAAATCACCCTCAATCCGAATCAACCGCATGGATGGGGTCGTCTTGCTGAGTTGGGTGGAGAGAGTAATGAAGGTGGTGAAGATGATAATGCTGCAGAAATGGCCTTAGTTACCGCCGTCAAAGCTGTGCCCCCTCGTGGCGAGTTGGAGGCTGCGGATTTAGCAAGGGCTTTTGCAGGGACTGGAAAGGTTGAGGATGCTCAGAAGGCTGTTATGTTTGCTCCATGGAAGGAAGATGGTTGGGAGATTTTAGGCGGTGCTTTGGAGGATAGCCAGTAAGGGCACTTGGCATGGAGATGATATGAAGCTATGACGGAATGCTTACGAACGTATGATGTGAACATAAAAATGGACGAGATACCTGCGTCTAGTTACGATGTAGATTATTATAGATATTAAGCTAAGAGACGCACTGTAATGAAACAGAGTGTCCCGGATTTGACAAGAGCCATAGACCTCAAGCTAAAAAGATTTACCCCTTAAAACCGCTCTGATATTCTCTTCAGGATCTCAGAATTTGGTCTTTTGTTGTCGAAGAGTGGATGCTATCATAGTTCTAGCGCGCTTTCGGGGCACAGTTCTATAGATTTCTGCTAGTGACTTCTCTGTCCTTAAGGCCGGTAGCATAGTCACTACAGTATCTAAGCAGGGGAACTAGATCTGATATTCCCGGTCTTAGAGTTAGCTTATCCGCCCTTTTAAATTAATAGTGTCAAGAAAATTCTAGAAGTTCGACTGTATTCACTTTGTCACTTGAGAAAATGAAGATTATTTGGCGGTGCGTCGAGATCTCGTCTGATCTATATTCGTGAGGTGAATAAATCGGTTGGCAGATTGGAGGGATTGGAGGGGATTTTGAATGGGAAGGAGATGATATGTTAATAAGAGTGCGCGGTGATGGAGGCATGTGAGAAGTGTAGAGAAAAGTCGAGCGCCTACAAGCCCACAAGTGGACTTCGTGTTGGTTTGAAGAGAATGTTGCAATGCGAGGAAGTATCCCCTTCGCGCGCCATTGGACGAAATAATATAGATTGAAGGAATATTAGGGCATATCCGCTATTCAACAATGTTAGATGGAAAATAACAAAATGGAAATTGAAGTGGCGAGGTGAAATATATGCAAACAAACTTCATCTTTCTAGTTTTTGAGACGTCTACAAATGATTTTGAAGTGGTAAAGTCTGATAATTACTTGTGGATATACAAGCTCGCGGGGCTCTTGGAATGTATCTGCGCTCCCTATGACACGGGCAATTCTTAAAGAAGATGGCTGAATCGCATTTGATTGTGGGTGCTAGAGTGTGAATATTCTTTTCTTCTTGACTAGATGAGTGTGGTATAGGTGCCTGTTGCGGGTCGAGGTGGGGGTGGAAAATGCTTCAGTAGTGTACGGCTGAGATATTGGTGTTGCTTTCATGTCTACTCTTTTGGCAAGTTGTGAAAAAGGGGCGTGGTAAATTTCCGCCCTCCCTTTCTGCCCATCTACTTTCAGATAGGCTAAAATAGCTGCGACTTTGCAAGAGAATGGTGGACTAGCCCAAAGCTAACAGGGGAACGGTGACGTCTTCGAGGTTCCATTCATGGAGTTGCAAAATTTCAAAAGGCTATTGGAGACCTGGCCAGCTCGGCTAGATCTGGAATCGTGTCCCTTTCCTGTCCATCAATCCTTGATTGATATACTTGCTTCACTTCTCCTTGCAGGTGTGCTCTGTGCTTAAGAGTACCTTAGTACGTAGTACAAGGACAGCAACTAACTCCATGGTGTTGTCATGGTACGACAGAATAAGTGGACGACGAGACTTCTCGCTGACATCCTGGTTCCTGGAATGGCCGTTGCATTTGCCAGCGCAATCGCAGAAACAAATAGATATCTTGGCTTGAGGTTCTAGACCATCCAGTTGCATGTTTGTAGAACCGATCTGTTTTCCCCTCCAATCGGGAAATCAAGGATGGAGTACAAAAGGCGCAACCTTCACCTGATCAGCCTAAGCCACTTGGCTCTTCAGTTTGGCTCTTGTCTCTGTCTGCGTTCTTTCTTGAACATAAATCTCGGACATGAAGTCGAGAAGTGGAAAAGCGAAAGATAACCTCTCGGATTTTGGTTGTGCCATGCAGTACTCCGTGAACACGCAAATGTCTGCCTCTTCTCATTCAAGAACATCGCATTTGCACGTGAAATGCCCTGTCAGGTAACCTCCCAAGCCTCTTATCTTGATTGATTGACCATTTTGAGGGTAGGGCTGAGCGAGAGGGCAGTGGTGGGTGGTACAATGGGTGGCAGCGTGTACAACTTTCCAATACCACGGCAACAACGTGATCATCTCGTTCGACATGGAGCCTTCGCATAGTGCGCTTCCGTTCCACCGAGCTAATACTGACATTCTCTCTGATTCGGCGGAATGGCCCTTGACACCTGTCACTGTCACCGTCACCAACACGTGAAGATACACTTTTTCTGCGTGTCTGGAATGGGTAATGGGTACCAAAGACAAGTCCTCGAAGGCGGCGGAAGAGCGGAACGAAGCTTAGTCTGAAGCTACTGTATCGCCATCAACTGGGATAGGCTGGACAGCTAGCAAAGCGTCTATTGGTGTTTTGGCACAATCCGTGGACAACGATATGTGTGACAAAAGGTACAATCACTACGGGCAATGGAAATTCCGAGCCTGAAGTCGAGTACAGGTGAGGATGATGTAGACAGTGTAGCATTCGTAAGTGGGGCGGCGTTCGTGACGACCCATGTAAGACATTGTCTGCAGACAGCAGTCCGTACAGACCCCTGCAAACAAAAACATGGAGTCGTCTTTTCGACATTACGTCGTTTGTGTTGGGCCGCAATAAAGGCGTCGAGGCGTGGAAGGGCCTTGTGCAAAGCTGTATCACCTCAAAAATACTTTCAACTCCAAAATCCGAGGAAGAATACTTTCTTGGACCAATAGGGTAATTATCTGTCGCCGTGTGAACCTTAACGCACCTCGGACCTGTGGGTACCACCTTTTCACCATTTACCACAACCTCTCTCCGGACTTCCTCAATTCCGACTCTACCTCTGCGATCCAATTGAAAGTCCATGGTAATTGCTAACAAAGCTCGACAGCTTCGTAATTGCAGATTACCATTCACCTACTACTACCCGTTTCACCTACAGCCATTTTTTACCAGCCCGCAACACCCCTCCTTCCAGCTTCGTTTACCTACCCCACTACGTCTACTACCTTGCGAACGATTTACCCCCAATTCCTTCGCACGCCTCGGGCTTGGCTTCAAATAAAAGCCTTCGCTATCTATCTTCGAATTTCTGCGACTCGAAAATATCCCTCCCAATTTTCTCACGATGCCCGCTTTAGTCCAAGATGCGAAGCCGCAAGGCAGACTGCTCCTCGTTTCCAATCGACTCCCAATTACAATAAAGCGGTCCGAAGATGGTACATATGCATTCTCCATGTCCTCGGGTGGACTGGTCACCGGTCTGAGTGGTCTGTCGAAATCTACAACTTTCGTTTGGTATGGTTGGCCGGGATTGGAGGTACCAGAGGCAGAGGCAGGCCCTATGATCAAACAGTTGAAGGATGAATATGGCTCAGTACCAGTCTTCATCGAGGATGAATTGGCAGATAGACATTACAACGGATTTTCAAGTAGCCCTCCCCCCCGGGAACCGCTGTGAACAAATCCTAACAAATTCTGCAGACTCTATCCTCTGGCCACTCTTCCATTACCACCCTGGAGAAATCACATTCGACGAATCAGCATGGGCTGCATACAAAGAGGTCAATCGACTTTTCGCGAAAACAATGGCAAAGGATGTGCAAGATGGAGATCTCATTTGGGTCCACGATTACCACCTTATGCTACTGCCCGCCATGCTGAGAGAGGAGATTGGTGCCACTAAGAAGAATGTCAAAATTGGCTTTTTCTTGCATACACCATTTCCCTCCAGTGAGATCTACAGAATTTTGCCAGTCCGAGAAGAATTACTTGAGGGCGTGCTTCAATGCGACTTGATTGGATTCCATACCTATGACTATGCTAGACATTTCCTAAGTAGTTGCTCAAGAATTTTGTAAGTATCTTTTTTTTGTTTGGATCCCGTTTCGCTGATTTCATAAAGGGGCTATTCGACTACGCCAAACGGCGTCGATTTTCGCGGCAAATTTGTTACGGTTGCTGCTTTCCCAATCGGTATCGACCCTGAAAAGTTCGTCGAAGGACTACAGAAAAAGTCCATCCAAGACCGAATCGCCGTCTTAGAACGAAAATTCGAGGGTGTCAAGCTGATTGTCGGGGTTGATCGACTTGATTATATCAAAGGAGTCCCTCAAAAATTGCACGCCCTCGAAGTATTCCTAACCGAACACCCTGAATGGGTTGGAAAGGTAGTCCTCGTACAAGTTGCAGTACCCAGCAGACAAGACGTCGAAGAATACCAAAATCTCCGCGCCGTTGTCAACGAACTCGTCGGCCGCATCAACGGAAAATTCGGCACCATCGAATTCATGCCCATCCACTTCCTCCATCAATCTGTATCTTTCGAAGAGCTCACCGCCCTCTACGCTGTCTCTGACGCCTGTCTCGTCTCCTCAACCCGCGACGGTATGAATCTCGTCTCGTATGAATATATTGCTACCCAACGCGCTCGCCATGGCGTCATGATCCTCTCCGAGTTTACAGGCGCTGCTCAATCCCTTAATGGTGCGCTGATTGTTAACCCGTGGAATACTGAGGAATTGGCGGGTGCGATTCATGATGCTGTTACTATGTCCCCTGAAAACCGCGAGGTCAACTTTAAGAAATTGGAGAAATACGTGTTTAAATATACAAGTGCTTGGTGGGGCGAATCCTTTGTTAGTGAGCTTGTGAGGATTAGTGAGGTTGCTGAGAAGAAGGAGAAGAGGGTTGGTGCTGGGAAGATACAGGAGGTTGTTGAGGGGGTGAAGGGGATGGTTGGACTTGGTAAGGCGGATGAGAACACCGCGCCTGATGAGTAAATGACGAAATGAGATGACGATTGGAGAGTTTGGCTGAGGAAGGGGAAGGGCTTATGACACGATACCACAATGTTTGTTTGAGGATGAGAATGGCCAAGTTGTCTGTCTCTTGGAATTGGCGTTGCTTGGGGGAGCATTAGAATATGCTGAGAACACTGATCATTTCTGCTTGTGTGCTTTTTAGTGAAGCTACGAGTTTACTGCGTTTTTCATTTTACTGTGTTTTTTATGATCATATTTGCACTGCACGCTCAACAAGTTTGGAACTTAGAAAATCGATGATAGGCGCAAGGGAGCAGCCGGTACAGTATCGCAGGAATGAACTACGATGGCCCTTAAGCTTAACTACCCTTAAGCTACCTAGGTAAGTACTTTCTCCGCAAAATGATGTACGGTTTTTTCCAATTTTCGCATCGGAGGAGTTTCTCCGTTCCCTGGCAAAACGCGAGTCAAGTTACTTATCGATTGCTGGTGGGGTCACTGCACTTACACTGAAACGAAACACCAGGAAAAAACAAGGTGAATATCCCGGTTTCCTGGGAGGTGGGTGGAGGTCTAGATGAGTGACGTAGATATCGAATTTTTTTGGATGGATCGTGATGGGTTTGATGGCGATAGAGTATTAGTAGTATGGCGTTGCTCTTTTTTGCTTTTGCTTTTGCGTTTGCCTGATTGAAATTCTGCGTGTCCTTTTTTACTTCTGCTAGCGGGGTTTTGCAAGCGTTCGACTCTTTTTTTCTGGTCCATCAATTGCAGCCAACAGCTATTGAGATTTTCTTTTCGGTTTTCGAGAAGAGATGGGTTTCCTCAAACACCAACCTCGAGATGCAGACACCTCGAATCGCCATGAACGAAGAGGTCCCATCGTCATGAATATGTCTTCGCGACCTAGTTTCGGGCAGTGGCTTAGGGTTACTTGGTTGGATCTGGCGACGATGGTGGGGATGGGGGTGGTGGGGTTGGGGGTTTATGAGTTGCATCCGGCGCCTTCGAGGAGTTTTCCGGTCTTTTTTCAGGATGGGGAGATTGGTGAGTGGCTTGTTTTTTTTTAGGAGATGGGGGGGAGTATAGTTGAGGTGGAAGTTTGGTTGAAGACTTTTACGGAGACTATGAGGGGACTGAGGATTGTTGGATATTAGCTAACTATCTTGGCTTACAGTTTACCCTCAATTTGCTTATCCTGTAAGTCTTCAATGCTTGTTCATAAAGTCGGGGAAAACTCACTGATTTTGATCAATAGATGCGCAATGAAATAATTCCCATCTGGGCTGCTGCCCTACTTGGCTCTCTTGTTCCCATAACTGTCTTCTTCATCTGCCAAATCCGCATCCGCTCTTTCTGGTAAGTCATAATCCCCTTTCTCTCTCCTCTCTATTCTGAATTCTATCTCCTAACTCCCACACCAGGGACCTAAACAACGCCATCATCGGCCTGCTTTACTCCCTCATCACCGCCGCCGTCTTCCAAGTCTTCCTAAAATGGCTAATCGGCGGCCTCCGCCCTCATTTCCTCACAGTTTGCAAACCCAACATCCCAGCCATAACAGCGCAGGAAACGGGGAACGGCTTAAGACAAATAATGTACGATCGCACCATATGTACCGGAGATCCAGACGAAATCGACGACTCCTTAGAATCCTTCCCCTCTGGACATTCAACGGCGGCATTTGCGGGATTCGTGTTCTTGAGCTTGTATCTGAATGCGAAACTCAAGGTTTTCGCGAACTATCATCCGGCTATGTGGAAACTCATTGCGGTTTGGGCCCCGGTTTTGGGTGCGACGTTGATTGCTGGGACGCTTACTATTGATGAATATCATAATTGGTATGATTGTCTGGCTGGCGCTATCATTGGGACTGTGATGGCGTTTTCTTCTTATCGTATGGTCTACGCATCTATATGGGATTGGCGCACAAATCACATCCCTCTGAATCGGGGGATTCCGTTCGGGGGAGGCTATGGGGGAGGCTATGAGTTGGAGGATAGTACGTTTACGAGACAGGTGGGTTGGGGGAATGGGAGGCTGGGTGGTGCGAATGGGAATGGGAGGGGGGATCGTGTTAATCATCGTAGTTATTATGGGGGGGAGGGGGTCGAGATGATGGATGGGGCCGGCTATGGGAAGCGGGCAAGTGTGGCGAGGAAACCGGTGCCCGGGCTTGTGAGGGATATGGTTTGAGGGGGGTGGTGGTGGCTGGGAAGGGGGAAGACATTGTACATATTTTGGGATTTCAGGGATTGGGAGAGAGTTGGGGGGAAGGGTTTTGTATATATACCAAAGGAATCTGTGAATAGGGGAGAGTGATTTGTACATACAGTATACCAAGAGAATTCCATTGAAAAACGTATTCTCGGAGAGGATATCTTGGCCCGTAATGTAGATGAGGAACCTGATTACCGCTGCTAGAATTTTCAAGTGGTTAACCAACTATTATCTCAAAGTTTCAACGCTATTCATTTCAATCCAGGTGATGAGATGATGTACCCTTGCAGACTCAGGAAGGTGATCAAATGAGAAAAGCAACAGAGTTAAAATTAGTGGACGAGAAAGATTGTTCTACAATGTTAGCAGATATTAGGTTTGGTTTGAATCAGGATTGAGTTTTTCGAGGAGCGAGAGTAGGGAGTTGAAGTGTTTAAGATCGTCTACAAGTGCTCTATTCCAATTGAAATGGTATGTAGATCCCGCGATGCAATATGCGCAGACCAAATGGCTTATGAGGGTCAACCTCCAACCTTCTATCTCTGGCTGCATAAGCTACATCCAGGCTCTCTTACGGTACATGCCCCTAAAAAATTCAAAAAAACAAAGGTGAAAATGGCAAAAGGTTCGCCACTTGTTCAAGATATTGGTCAATACAACCCACTTGACAAGTGTACTACATCCTAACCATTACAATAATGATTTGGTTAAAAGCTGCTGTGTTTTTTTAACTTATCAAATAAGCGAATTGTTTTGCGTTAATGATAAGGTAAGGCAGCGGAGCGGAACAAAAAAGAGCCTATTGCTGGTGAATACTTCCTGGTAAACTATTCATAACCTCGCACAGCAGCAAGGCAGCAAAAATATTCCTTCGATCTCGGTATGTCCTTTCCTTTCCTCTCCTCGTTCCCATTATTTTATGTCGCAACATAAACCGATCGATCTGAGGTGTAACTTTTCAAGAACCTCCCTTCTCTACTATTCTCTTCAATCACCTCGCACAATGAGGCTTGAAATGGGAGATATTCTGAAAACGGGATTCCCTCTCTCATTCCAACCTTAATTCTCCCTGAAGGCCTGGCATAAAGCAGATTTTGTTGTGGGTTGTTTTGGAAAGGGATTGGGGATTATGGGGAGGGTTATGGCTAGAAGTTTGCTCTTTTGATGGTTGATTGGAGGAGTGAGGTGAGAGAGATTTGGTGTTTGTGAGGTTGTTTAAGATGGTTGTAGAGAGTCTGGCTGGATATTGAGTACCGTATTAATTGGTTTAGAGCGCCCCCTCTCCCGTTTTTGACCTCATTGTTCTAGGATATCTGAGAGAATAGAGGTTAAAATGACAGAGGCCCCGAAAACGGGAGAGGTTTCGTTCACGGATGTACCTCTCCCATTAACCTCGATTCTCTTTAATGGTCTGGCACAATGATATAAAAAACGGGAGGGGGTGGCGCTCTAAACCAATTAACACGGTAGGAATTAGTGTGCTGGGAGCTACTTAAGATTGGGTTCAACTCGATTTGGCTGTTATGTGAGTATTCCATTAGATATTTGAGAACTTTGAAATTGCTGCTTTGATATATATTGTTGTTCGATGGATAACTTTCACCTAGCGTTGGCAGCTGAAGGATGAGAAGGATTTAGGCAGCAATATCTGTTACCCCGCCAACAGACAATCACCTAATTCTTAAAAATTACTTCCTTTCTTCGCGTCATCCACACATCGAAAGGTGCGGTTTAAAAATGGCGAGCAATGGACGAGTTTTACGATCGAGGACGGCAGCAACACCAACAACACAAGCCGCTGCTTCTGCTTCATCAAATACAAAACATGCTAGCCTAGACCCCATAACACCACCCATCATCACATTCGCAAACACCCCCTCACAAGAACCCATCCACCTCCTCCCCCCCAGCACCCCCCTTCCCTCCATCACCGCCCCCTCCCTCCTCCTCCGCACAAAACAAACGCATCTCCGGACCACCTCCCCTAAAACCCCCTCCACCCTCCCCAAACACCTACTCGACACCCTACACAGCACCCTCATCTACGCCCAACACGAAGCCGGAACCGCCGTGCTTATCGACGGAGCCGAAGGATGGGCTCTAACCTGCGCCCATTGCTTTGGCGACGATGAAGCAGAGTACAAGGCTGGGAAGAAGCGGAGATGGCTGTTATTTTACACAGGCCTTGCTGTTTTGGCCGAGTGTAGGGTTTGGGATGGGAGGAGGGATTTGGCGTTGTTGAAGATTGTTGCGGTTGAGATGTCTGTCGATATGGAAGAGCCTTCTGAGAACTTCACAAAGAGACCAATTTTCCCCTGTATTCCCCTCCCTTGCTCTTCCGCTGCCTTCGAACTCCAAGTTGGTACACCTCTCCTCTGTATCGGCCAACCGGGACAAGACGACCTCGAATCAACTTCTCCTGCAAAGACATCCTACAACCTCATCTCCATCTCTACAGGCCACTTCCAAGGCCTCATCCCAAACTCAGATCCCCAAGATAACTCTGAGCTCGGGACGTTGAAACATGATTGCTGGACTTATTGGGGTCATTCTGGGGCGCCTCTGGTACGGAGGAAGGATGGAATGTTGGTGGGTTTACATAGTAGTTGGGATGATGAGACGGGTATGAGACATGGGGTTCCGGGTATTGTGATTTATGAGTTTTTGAGGGAGAATGGGAAGTTACCACTAGCCATCATGTAAGGCCACGCTTTGAAAAATCAGATATGGTATATCATTCATCAAATCATTAATACAAAAGCATCAATCCTCAAAATCCTCAAGTCATAATCCACCAACGCCAAACCAGCGAGCCAGTCAGACCACCAAAAGAGCCAGCCGACCCCTTAGCCGACAATGCCCAATTCATACACCATAAACCATTAGACTATGACCCAGAAACACACCATGCAATACCACTTATCATGCAGCACCCTGAACAATCTTAAAGCCACCCGTGACCAGCTTCGTAATCTCTTCATTCTTATGCTGCAACAAGCTAAGCGCATATGCAACGTCGTTCCACTGCCTCTCAGTCTCGCATCTGGCCAGCCTAGCAGCCAGCTTGTCTGCAAGTTGCTTGGCGTGTTTATCCTGAGAAGTATGTTAGTAAGTGAGATGGATGGAGAGAGCATTAAGAGGCTTACCTTTTCAATAAAGCCAGCCAAAAACTTAATAATTCTCCTAAGAGAATCCTCCTCCAACTCCTTCTCGGCGGATAGCAAACTGAACATATCCACAAAGTGATTATACACAGCATTATCCTTCGTGCTCAACTCAGTAAAGAACATCCTACTCAAATCCGCGATCCGCTTATCTTCGTCCTCCAAGCACTTGGCCATCTCACCAAGCTGGCCCTTGACCTTGACTTGACCGGCGAGAATGAGGAAAGTGAGTGTCATCAGACAAGTACGTTTGACGCTAGCATCCTTGTCGTTCAGACGGCGGTACAAGAAATCCGTATTCTCGTCGATAAGGTGGTTGAAGCACACTGCCATATCACCCAGGGCAATTACGACGTTGGAGCGTGTGATAGGGTCTTTGGATCTTTCAAGGATGGTGATGAGAAGAGGTAGATTTGCCTCACAATATTCCGAGCTCACACACATGAGCTTAGCCAGACAAAGAGTCGCGGCGGCTTGAAGATTTCGGTCTTTGTAAGTAGTGTTGTTTGAGCAAATTTCAGACACCAATGGTCCAAAGTTGGCCAGTAGCGAATTTTCGCCGTACAGGAGTTCTCGCTCACGAATGTGGGCCATTGCTTCTGTAAAGTCATCCTCAGTGGTACCGCCAATCATATCAAGATCGTCAGCAGCTTCTTTGGCGGCCTTATCAGCAGGTGCTTCTGCGGCAGGCTTGCTCTTCTCTGCATCTGCCTTTCGTCGTTTAAAGTCAAGCTCACAAAGCTCAAGATGAACAATTTGCTTTATAGCGACGTGGCCAACAATAAACAGCAGTTGTGACAGTGCAATAGACCCCTTCAATTTCTTTTCCTCGGGCTTGGTTGGTTCAACGGGCGCCTCGGGTTCCTCCATGGGTTCATCCTCGGGCGATTGCGGTTCAGCTACCTCTGGCGCTTCTTCTGGCTCAGGAGTCTTGGCAGTTCGTTGTTGGAAGACATGTCGGGTTTTCCGTCTCAAAATCTCCGAGCATAGGGTGTCTGGGTGCTTTGAAAGAGTGTAGATGGCGCTGATAGCTTGTTCAGCAACACCATACCATTCCTTGTTGTCCGATTCCACTTCGATGATGGCTGCGAGTTTGCCAAGGACAGCATGATCGTTGGTAAGCTTTGACGTCTGCACATTGGTCTCTTTTGCTTGCCGTCCAGTTGGATTGATCCGCCGAAGAGCGATGCAAGTATACTTTGCTAGTTGCAAGTCGGATCGACCGAGACTTCCAAGTCCAATTCTCAACATAGTCTCCATCTCGCCCACGACAATCTCAGGTTTCGCAGTTGCCAACATTCCCAAAACAATGATTGATCCACGTCGCTGGCTCTTCGAAATCTCTCTCTTTTGAACACCGTAAACTTGCCACAACTTCTGCACAACAAGCTCGGATATATGATTTGCCTTCATCATTGTACTCAGGAGCTGTTCCAATGAGGTCAACTCGGCTGGAGTGGCACCGAATGTCAAACTTATCATATTACGAGCGATGTAGTTCGCAGCATCATTGCCGTTGTAAGAGTCAGGAGCTTCGAAGAAGAGCCGTTTATAGCACTCGATGAGATGGTTTTGAACACCTTTGCCCTCGTCGCTATTACCCTTGGTCCAGATCAATCGAAGCATTCTCCGGATGCCCAATTTATTTTGTTCGATATTGTAGGCGTCCCCGACTTCGAAGTAGTCCATTGCCTCGATAACCTCGCTCTTGTTCTTGGACCCGAGCAGTTGGCAAATAGTTGGTGTCGCTTCGTGTAAAACATCAATGAATTTTAGAGCTTCCACGTAGTATCGTCTTGTCAGAGTCAACTTATTCATAGCCTCAGATGTTGCGGCGTCCTCCTGAGCCTTCTTGATGGCTGCAATTTTCTGCTCATCAGTCATTGGCAATTGCTTTTGAGGGGAATCTGGCTCGATAGCGGTTGCATCGTCTAAAAGAGCGGTGTCGACAGTTTGATTAGCTTTATCGTCAGCTAAGCCTGGTGTTTCCTCAGCCGGCTTCAGTGCGTTCAACTCGGCATCCACTGTCTCAAGTCTCGCAGTCCATTCCTTCAGGGAAAGTTGAGAACCATGCATGAGACCAAAAGGATGAGTTTTGATCAGCGCTCCGAGGAGTTTAATGGCGTTTCGTCGAACGTTGCTACTTTTGTCTTCTAAACTTCTTGCTGCCAATTCCGCAGCCTTTTGCCGCCGTTTGGGGAATTTCTGCTCAAGATCGCAAAGCTTGACGTAGACCTGGATTGTCCGACATCTGCAGTAAGGGTTGATGTCTAGAAATCGCTCTTCCAGAACATCAAAAAATGCGTTCAACTGCGATTTATGATTATCACCGCGTTCTTCTTGTTTGCTCAAGTGCGCTAACAAATTTCCACAGACTTCAATAAGAGAACATCTCAATGCGTAAGATTCACTGTCCAACTGTTTTGCTAGCAGCGTCATCTGTTTGATAACTAGTCTGGGAGCGAGTTCCGATAGTTTGACGATAAATGAAGAGACAGACTTTGGTCCTCTAGTATCGTTGCTGTTAAATTCCTTGTTACTCAGTTCTCGAAGGATTTCATCAGCCAGCTGTGGGTAGTCGTATTGCTCTGCAAGAATATGCAGGAATTCCGCCATAGGCTCAGCAAGATGCTCAAAGTAAGTGAGATTTTGAACGATGGAAATTTGTGCAGCTAAAGGTGTTATTAGCAAAGCCCTCAATCCATTGGTCTCGGCAATATCTCACCATATCCATGGCCGTGGTGCTTAACTGCAATGCAAAGAACTTTGAATCCATGCATGCGAATTGCCGTATTTTTGACTCTTTGTTCACTCTCCAAGATCATGTAGACAGGTCGAGTAAATAAGCTGACGAATGTGTCTCTTTCCGAAGTCGTCAGGAATATCTTTGAAAGCTTCAATTTCAAGACTTTGCACATGGTATCCAGAGCCGTTTGCAATTGCGCAGAAGAGTCCCAGTTTCCATCTTTGTCCTTACCAGCAGCCTTTGCTTTGGCACCCTTTCCTCTACCTCTTGCGACTGGAGCAGAAGTAGATTTTTCTGCCGCCTTCGTCTCGACCGCAGCGATGATCCATTGCATTAGAAAGCCAAAAACTTCCAGCAACTGTTTATGGTGAGCAATTACGTCTTGGGCGTCGTCAGATTCGAGATCGTGGTGGATTATGTCTGCTTCTGAGGAGAGGCCGGAAACGACGAGATCGAGGATTTTGCTCAAAGCATGTGTTGGAAGTTGTGACCTGGAATGTTCAGAAGGTGGTTCTCTAGAGGAGTTTGCAGACGTAAGAGAGATTGGAGCGCACTTAAGAAGGAACTGTAGGGTATCAAAATTAGAGGGCTGCGAGATAGCGTCAGGAGACTCTGCGACTTGATCAATGATAACATTCAAAATCGAGTTGAGCAATGGCAAGGTCAATTCGTCATTTTCGGTGTCGACAAGGTTGTTGTCTGCTTCCGGTGTCTCAATAGATTGGGGATCGGAGAGGTATTCCCTCAAACTCTTTTGGATGTCGAAGTCCATGGTTGTGGATGATGAAGTTGACGTTGAAAGAAATGTTTTGACGCGATTTGTTTACTTCGGCACAATAGCGGGGGGTTGCCGTGCCGAACGACCGGTCCAGGGATGACTGTGTTGACAATTCGGAGAACCAATTACATCCCACACCCTCTTTTGCGCTTATTGAGGATGGCTTCTCGAAACGCGAAACGACCCTTTGACCTCCTCGAGGAGAGGTTGACTGAAGACGAAGACGAAGAGGAACTCAAGGAGGAACAAGCAATGTCGCAAGCCGAAATCAACGAGGAAGACGCGCTCGACGAGACCTACGAAAGTGACGGAAGCAATGAAACCGTGGAGCCCCAAATACGCGAGGACATGGACAAGTTCCTCACCACCTTCAAAGGCCTAGACAGACGATTTCGCCTTATTTCGAAGATTGGTGAAGGAACGTTCAGTACCGTGTACAAGGGCGAAGACTTGCTCTACGACTGCTACCAAAACGATTGGGATCTGGAGGAGAAAGAGAACCAGACGTGGAAATCGCCGCCCGTCAGAAGGAAGCAGGAATTGGACAAGTACGGCGAGCCAAAACGAAGGGCAAAATATGTCGCGATCAAGAAGATTTATGTTACGAGTAGTCCGACGCGCATCCTGAACGAATTGGAATTGCTGCACGACCTCGAGAAATGCGACTCGGTTTGCCCACTCATCACGGCGTTTCGACATACAGATCAAGTAGTCGCGGTTCTTCCATACTTCAGACACACGGATTTCCGAGACTATTTTAGGGATATGAAGCTACCCGAGATCAAAACATACTTCCGATCACTATTCACTGCGCTCGCGGCGGTACACGAGAAAGGAATCTTGCATCGTGACATCAAGCCTACCAATTTCCTCTACGATGTTGACAAGGAGCGGGGCGTGCTTGTTGATTTCGGCTTGGCTGAAAGAGAAGGAACAGACTCCAAAGTGTGCCTTTGCGGGGACAGAGAATCAGAGCGGAGACGGCGCATCAACAACAGCGTCACCGCAACAAATGGTCCATCACCTGGCTATCCAAAGAATGATTCCCGGCCCTCTCGACGAGCTAATCGAGCTGGTACGCGTGGATTTCGAGCTCCCGAGGTGCTCTTCAAATGTACGGAGCAGACTACGAAGATCGACATCTGGTCAGCCGGTGTGATCCTGCTCACTATTCTGTCACGACGCTTTCCATTCTTCAATTCAGCAGACGATGTAGAGGCAATGATCGAGATTGCCACGATCTTTGGTGTTAAACGTATGAAGAGTTGTGCCCAACTTCACGGGACCCAACTGGAGACCAACATTCCAACTATTTCATCAGCTGGCTTTACGCTGGAGAAAATCATTTTGTGGTCCACTTGGAGGAACAGCAATGGGCCAGGAGGAGCTGGTACCCCATTGACCTCAGAAGAGAAACTCGCGGTGGAATTTCTTGAGCGTTGCTTCGAGCTTAACCCACGAACGCGCATTAGTGCAAGGGAGGCCTTGGAACATCCTTTTCTGAAGGTTGAGGAACCAGAAACGGATTATGATGATGAGATGGACATAATACAATGAGAAACATGAACTTCACAAGGCGTTGCAGGGAATAATTGCATGGCGGAAATGCATGGTTGGCGTTCAGAGTTCTTGTAAATAGTAGCCCAATGGCCGTGTTCTTCTTGTCAGTTCAAGATACCATCACTGTTGTACAACACATAACACCAGATAATGTCATGATTAATCACGTCCTCAATTGCCCTCACAAAAAACGCCATATTTTGGTTTCCGAAGCAGGTTTTGTGCTTTTCATTCATATGAACTCCGATACTAGAAGCAAGCCGCTCATGCTAACAGTAGTGCATGATCCCTCAGCAGCCCATCTTAACAGCTCATGATTCGTGCACATATTTCCCAACCCAAGTCCTGAGAAGAAGAAAATATCCCGCGCTCATGCAACCAACTCAACAACACCACCAGCCTCTGTGATCTTTCGCTCTGCCTCCTTGCTGAACCATCTCGCACGTACAACTAATGGAACTTCTGGGATTCTGCCCTTGCCGAGAACTTTTGAGTATCCGAGAGGGAGGAGGTCGAGGACGGGGACGGTGTCGGTCTTCTTGCCGGAGAGGTATTCATCACGCTTCTCAGCTGGGACGAGGGACCAGAGCTATTGACCGTATTAGCATTACTTCGCCCTCTAGCTCCGTGTAAGGTATCTTCGGCGTCGCATTTTCAACGACATTTTGAGATTTTCAATCTTTCTCTCGAGCCCCTCCATTGCCCATCGCAGCTCCCCACAAATGAATAAATAAAAATGTAAATTGACGTACCTTGTCGAGGTTGATAACTGGCTTCCAGAAGTGGTTGCCTTGCTTGTGGAAGTAACGCATACCGACCTTTCCGAAGTAACCAGGATGGTATTTATCCATGTTGGTTCTGTGGTGATGTTGTCCACCAGCAAGACCTCTTCCACCGGGATGCTTGCGGTGCTTTCCTACACGACCGTGACCGGCGGAAACGTGTCCGCGGCTGTAAAAATAAACAAATTAGCATAGATCCTATCCATCTGCTTCCTGGCCCGTCTCAATCGCTCGTCGTGGAATTGTATCGTTGTGCGCGGGACGAATGTCGTCAATTTCGTCCCAAAATCGCGGCGACGACTGGAGCTTTCGGAGCGCAGCCAATGTCGCGATAGACATCGTCGAAGGAATGGGAGAGTAACATACTGCTTGCGGGTTTTGCTCAAGTGGGTAGGCATCGTGTGTGATTTTGTCGATGCTGTTGTCGTGAGATGGAACGTCCGTCTACAATCACGAAATTCAAGTGCGCCTCGAAATTCGAAATTGAGCTAAGCAAAATAAGCGAGCATACGCCAAGACTTGCTCACGTGTCCGGGGTTGCCGGGTCCGTGCGGGTCAAAACCAGCCCGACTTCACTGCAACTTCTCGAGCAACTCTTTGGCAATCGTCAACCCAAATCGCAACATTCTCTTTATCTGCAACAATTGATGGTTTCATCTTATTTAGTTGCATTCTAAGTACATACAGCCACTGCGTTTCCGCGTTGGCTGTGTGCCTTTCGATCATGTGACATGGGCAAAAGTTTGCCTTGGGTTCACCAGCAATCCAAGTTGTTTTCGGAGTTGCGCACATTATTATCGTACAGGGAAACTGTTACTATCATTCTGACTTTGTTACTCACCAAGTTCAATCATGAACAAGCCTCATTCTCTCTTTTCTTAACCAACTGCGCAGCACAAAAAAACTCCACAGGGTTACCGATTGCTCACTCAAAAATAATTCTGATCATTTTGTTTGATGAGACATCTTGATAATTATCACTTGTATCACTTGGCTGGATAAACTTCACTATATTGGTTAATTGAATATTACTGTTTGTCTGCTCATCTCCATAGGGAAGTTTTTCATCAGCGTCTTTTGGCAACACCAGGAAGGACTTGTCCTACGAGTCTAAATTATTCCTCGCGATACCAAGTGCTTGTCGACCTCTGGAAATTACCAAAAGATTTGCCTCTTTCCCCATTCCTTTTCGTTTTCCTGGATCATAGGGCTTGGCTTTGTCTAATTCCACACATAGCCGACCTTAACGAGGAAAATGTGTTGGCGAGCAATGGGCAAGAATGCGGGCTGGTGCTGGGAGATCATTTCTTCATGATGCCATATCTCACCAACCACTATTTCTATGGGCCATATAAATTTCATAGCATGTATGAAGTACCGGTAGCCCATGAAAGTCAAAGCCAGCCAGATGGTGTAATTTTGATATCATATTTTATGGGCGAGTATATCTACCCACTTCAATTCCAAAGTACCTCATCCCCATCTTCGACGTACATTCTTTCGTCACCATGTCAAATTCCTTCTATTCACGAGCTGATATTGGCAATATTCTCGTAAAACACCTTACCCTGGATCTCAGCGATCTCGAGTTCGATTTTGGATGGTTGACGACTACCATCACCCAAAGACTATTGAGCTTCGATCAGCCAGTTTCCTCCGAAACGAAAATGATAGTTTGACTTACATAGGTTCCTGCTCCCCACGGACCTCCGGCATGCATCTCCGAAAAATCACCAACTTGCTTCACGGTATGCTTGTATCCGAGAGGAATGAAGGAGATTCCGTGATGAACCAAATTGGGCAGAACATTGAGAACTGTAGTCTCCTGTCCACCAAGACCGCCGGTAGACACAAAAACGCCAGCCTTCTTGCCGTAGAGAGCACCGGTTTGCCACAATTGACCCGTGGCATCCCAGAAGGTCTTGACTTGCGCTGGAGTACTACCGAATCGAGTTGGGATTCCAAAGAGATACGCATCATATTGCATGAGAGTTTCTGGTGTCGCGACGGGGTAGTTGCTCTTGGGGGGAGCGTGCATCTTGGTGAGAAGTTCTTCTGGGAGAGTCTCGGAAATCTGGTACAGGTCGGCTTGGCCACCGGCTGCTTCGACACCTTTCTTTTCGGCTTCGGCGAGCTGAAGAATGTGGCCGTACATTGAGTACTATATTGGAATGTATTAGCTAGGGAAATTCGGGATCTAAGAAAGTCATACAAAAATAATCGCGACCTTGGGAGCCATGGTGATAGATGATAGGCAACGATGAAGCTTCTCAGAAGTTTTTACTGGACTCAAAGATTGTTACGCTACTTGTATTGTTCAAGTTCTAGAAGGAGGTAAAGAAAATTTGTGCTGAGAATTCGGAAGCAAGTTAACAAGTAAGAGGATGAGACTATATCTATATTACGCGGAGCCCTCATTCTGCTCAATTCATAAGCGTGTCTTGATTGGGTGCCAGGGCTCCCGTGCGCAAGCTTACCAACCACCCCAATATCACAAAGGGTTCAAAAGCACAAGTGACAGAAAACCACTTATTAGCTCTCGTTCCGCCGTTACAGCCAATCGAGGCTCAAAGCGCACTGCCAAATTTCAACCCGGAGTTTAAGGGATTGTTCGCTTGCTCGGATTTGGATGGCCAATCAGCCCTCGATCCGCATTAGGCAGCCAGTAGAAAGCCGTTGGCTGGACTTTGTAAGTTTCCATTGTCCATACGAGGGAAATCACCTTATGTGCCCTCCGCAAAGGCGTACTATATTATACCGCAAATATGTCTGAGAGATGATTCAATTATATTGGAAAATGAGATGATACCGTAGCTCATCTGAATGACAAATCTTTTTGTTATTATTCAGTCAATCGTTAAATCTGCCTTACTTATCTTGCTAATGTCTATTTTTCAGACACTTCATCGCTTAACATGACTGATGTTGAATCTTTCAAATGAAAGCGCAGTCTTTCCAAGTTCCGGCTCTGGAAACTGGGATGTCAGAAAAAGAGCGATTGCTCAGGGTGTCAACTTAGCACTACAGTACAATATCCTAATATTCTATACTCGCCCCATTTTCCCGCGTTCTGGAATTATGCTTGTATTGGTTTAAGTCTTCCTTCCCTCCCAAGTACGGAAGAATAGAAGTAGGTAGACCCAGCACACAGGTGAATACCGAGCACAGTCCCTCATAAACCATAATATCGCACTTCCCATCAGCGAATGAACACTTACACCGGATGAGTCGGAGGTCACATAAAGCAAGCGTTGGTTAGACACCTCTCGTGATAGTTTCCTTCGGTTGCTTTCTTTTGCTGTTTTCCGATGCTCTTTTCTCTTTTTTGGGGGTTTTTTTGTTTTTTTTTGGGTGCTGTCTTATATTCGATGAAGGAAAATGTAAAGTGAGAACAGAGTCGCGAGCTCTATAGCAGAGGGGGTTCATCACGCGAAACATCACTGAAGAGGGCAGAGGGCCGGGGGGGCGGGGGGGGTTCTCGAGGGGATTGAGGAAGGATATCAAAAGCAATCATCATTCTAGTAACTCACACATTCTTCCTTACGACATATATCACGTCATTGGCCGGCCCAACTCCCAAGCCACTGCAATTGATCGGAGTTTTAGAATTCATATTCCATTCAGACCTTTTCTTTCCCATATTTCAACTTCCACTCTTCCAATACTCTCGTGATTCCAAGGTTATTTTCCTCTTTCGCATAGGAAAAAGCTTCATGATACCCATCCATGCATTCTTTGATATACGGATCAGCGCCCTTCTCGAGTAAGAAGCTCACAGCGTCCGTACAATCAAACGCATCCCTCGCAGCATAACAAATCGGCGTTCCCCAAAATTGACCCATCGATTCCTCGGAATCCATAGCATTAACATCCAAGCCGACATCATTCACCAAGTACTTCACCATATCCATCCTCTTTCTCGTTCGGATACCTTCCGGATCGGTGCCGGGCCGGGATCCGACATTGCCAGTGGCCACGTGCAAAATGCGACCCTCAAGTTTGGCGCCTTTCGCGAGAAGAAGGGCAAATATTTCAACGGTACTCAGACTCGCAACAGTTTCTAGCAGCGGTGGGCTATTGTACGGATCGATAATCATGCCGTCTACTTTCGCGCCATGGTCAAGACACCACCGTACCAGCGCCTCGTCGTGGCATATTCGCTGCAAAAGATAGCCGCCTCGGCCAGGGCGCGATCCCGCCAGTGGATCATTTTTGTTGATATCAAAACCATGATCGAAGACAAGCTGGAGGAGTTCAGGCGATGGATTGCGTGCTACGATTGATGGGATGAGGGTTTCTGCAGATGCGTGTTCTTGTTCGAGGAGATGGCGGACGATGTTGGCATGACCGGCCATCACGGCGGTGCGAAGTGCAGAGGAGAGGAAGGCGGCATCGAAAATACCTTCGTTTTTGGCTGCTTCGAGGCCGTTGGTGACGGCGGAGAGGTCATTTGCCTTGCAACCGTTTTCCACGATGGTGCGAGAAGTCATATTGGGTGGTGAGTGGTCTGTGCGTCTCAGTGGTGTTGCGTTGATGAAATAGAAGGGAGGCACAAGCTGACATAAAGGGGAAAAGGTATCTAGGTAGTGTAAACTTTAGGTCGCTACAACATAGATTGATACGAAGGCTATGACGAGGCTGATCTAAAGGCTAATAGGTCAACACAACATGGAGTGAATCTTCGTCGGATTTTACCTGCAGCCAGGTCAGTCAGCGACTTGTGGACTCGGCCAAATCCTTCACGAAGGTTCACCGGTTCAGCTAACGATTAGTAACTCACTCCTGGATCCTTCAGAGCCCATCCAGTACCCGAAAATCATGCTTTGAAGTTTCAAGTCTCCTTGGCAAATCCCTATCGTCGTATAAATCGAATTTGGCTCTCGCTTAATTCACCAGGTTGTACAGCGGTTAGAATCCTGCCGTACATTTTGGGGGCTTTTTGAACAATCAGGGCAGGCAAATATGCTTCGGTTGCATGCCCTCCGCCTCTCTCTTGGCATCAGCAAATCTCCCCCGGCTATCAAAATGTAACTAAGTATACGATGGATTCATTCTGTACAACTTGTAACTATGCTATGATTTCTGTTTAGAATAACATTCTCTCACTACCCTCCTTTTTCTTTCGCTCTTTAGGGATTTTCCCAATTTCATTCATTTCATCTCAATATTTTGACAGTCTTTACCATCATGGCTCCAATTAATTGGGCGACCTTTCTGGTTTTTCTTTCTTTTTCCTTATTCCTGTCGGGCAATGCAACGCCTTTACTGCCTCAAGAGCGCTCTCTTGAATTCCACGCCCGGGCTCCTATCGTTTCCTCCAACAGCTCGAGTGTTCTTGCAACCGGCACTGGTAGATTTACTGGGACTGCAGTTTCCTCTTCGAAA
The DNA here is from genome assembly GCA_003988905.1 of Hymenotorrendiella dingleyae. Classification (NCBI taxonomy): domain Eukaryota; kingdom Fungi; phylum Ascomycota; class Leotiomycetes; order Helotiales; family Helotiaceae; genus Hymenotorrendiella; species Hymenotorrendiella dingleyae. The sequence continues at coordinate 58,838 of QYAP01000320.1, forward strand.
TCTCAATCATACACAACAAGTTCAAATTCTACACGCACACCCTCGTCTTCCTTCAGCACGTCTCTTCATAATTCGAGTTCCTCTCTGGTCTCGACCCGAACTGGCTCGACTTCTTCTAGTGGATCTCTATCAACCAGTTCCTCATCGACTGGGAATGGAACGACAAGTTCAAGCACATCTGGGTTATCAGTAACCTCCCGTACCTCAAGAGGATCGAGTCAGACTGGGGGCTCTTCAGGCTCCAGTGCTGGTAGCCAAACGAAGACAAGCCAGAGCGGGACATCAAGCCTGAGTGGCACAACTTCCAGTTCAATTTCAACAGCTTCGAACTTGAACTCATCGACAACGATATCAGGTGCCAGCAGCTCTTCTTCAGCGACAGGACCTCCCGGGACTGGCGTTTTGCCATTTACAACCACCAGTGGTTCCCAAACTTCAAATCCAGGCTCTGCTACCCCTGTCACTTGGTCTGGTTCATGGAGTGCTTCGTCCAGTGAGCCGACGACCGCTGTTTGGCCATTTTTCCTGGTCCCAACTACAACCATCGCTCCTGCCGAAGCCACTCATGAAGCTTTCCTCTTGGCAGACTTATTTTTTGCTCTCAAAGCCAACCGGGAGTGGATCACTGATCCTGTACTCAAATCGCAATATATCGACAGTCTCGACGAAGTCAACCTTGAGGTCGTTGCCTTATACAATGCTTTGGATGTCAAGCCACCGCCGGCTCCCGATTGCTCGAGCACAAAGAGGAAGAGGACTGCCGTTTCGGAGAAGAAGCTTCGAGCTGTAATTGCCAATAGAAGCTTGCTTTCAGCGGTTGAAGGTCTTGCCAAGGATGTAGCTGGACTGGTCACCTGTGCAACAAAGATCGTTAGCAATTTGGTCGACAATGTGAAGCTACCGGATCCATCCATTGTCGTTGTTGAAAGCTTAACCGATGTCCTCGCTACCCTAGCGGAGGACTTGAAGGACGATGACCCCGATGACCAGTCAACAACAACCTCGAGTCCAACTTCATCGTGTACAGGCCAAACTACCTTTCCAGTCTGTACCGACACCATCTCTCTGTCTACCTCGTACTATACAGATGCAACTTCCTTTACTGTCGCTACTGTCACCTCACAAGCTTGTACGACCTCGACCATAACCGGATGCGGTTCAGGCACCACAGTGACAACAACTGTTTCGACTACGACTTCAGATGACTCGCAATGCTCACCCGAGTGCACAGCTTGCTCGTGGGATGGACCTACTCAGGTTCCTGTGCCACCCGGCCAGAAGAAGCGGCAATTGGAGAGGCGTACCATAGCAGATCCAGGAACAGATATTAATGCTTTCTACGATCGTACACGTAAGTCATTTTGTCCTGCAGCACTGTATCATGGAATTGTTCTCTCTCCTGTTTTGAACCTCGTTTGCCAGCTCGCTTAAGACAGAGAAGAGTGGTTTTTTTTAGCCAACTTGATACGATAGGCCCGGTCATCAATCGCTAACACAAAGTATAGTCACGGACACATCGTATACGTATATACCTTTGGCACATCGAAGTGGTGGGAGCAAATCAAGTTCTGTGGTCGATGACTTCGAAACCACCCCAAACTATATGGCAAGCGCACACCGATCTTGTCAATTACCATGAATCTAACACAAAGCAGATGGTAGCTGGCTTGTTCGGATGCACCTCAATCACTGTCGTTTCTGAAAAGGGGGCTTGGATGTCGCATCATTGGGAGGTCCCTGGCTTTGCGGCCGGGACTACTGATGCGGACTTTGCAAAGAACATTCTAGGTGTAATCCAGACCCAGGAAATGGTGAGATCAAATTTTGGTCGTCGCCCGGCAGAATACATACCTGCCTCACAAATGCCTGCACTCTTCCCTCTCCTAGCTGCAGGTCAAAAACTCGGCCCAGAAACACACAGAGAGGTCTTCATCTCAACCCCCCACGCCGTTGGAGACCCGAACTCGTATCTGTTTCCAGAGAGAGTCCAATTAGTTCTAGATTTGTTGTTTGGAGCTGGACAACCTCTTGCTGGAATTACACCCACAATTCGAAAATACACTAAATTCGTCGGCACTGCTCAAGAGAGAAGCGATTTGGATTTCACGTCTACAGGAAAGGTTATGGTTCAGTATGATAACAACCAGGTTGCTGCAAGCGGTACCACTAAACAGCAAGCCATGTGGCGAGTGTGGTTGGAGGACCAACACTATGATCATACTTGGGATGCTACAGATGAACAGACGGGAGCTTGTACTCTTCAACAAAAGCGTGACGGATCCTGCTCTCGTCCTAGCTCAACCGCATTTGAGGGAGGCAATGGGCCAACTAGTACGGATACCACTGATACGTGTGGCCCTTCATCTACCGATTCATGCAGTTCCGTCTCTTCGAATTCAACAACTTCGGGAATCGTAATCACAACCTCCTCTACAGGCCCAACAAGCTCAGGCATCACCACCTCGTCCCAGGCTTCATCCACGGGAAGCATCTCCTCATCTCGAACATCCAGTAACTCCACATCTTCATTCCCAATATCCACCACAACCCAATCCTCGAAATCCTCCTCCTCATCAACCTCCTCCCCAACTACTTCCAGTTCCTCGTCAATTTCCCGAGTCGCAGCACCAGACATCACAATCACCACACCGTCAGCAACCCCCGACTGCGTACAAGGATGGGAGACCTACACACTTCCCGCCGCTGCAACCGCACCCGCCAATGCCGCATCTCTAAAATTTGACATTCCTAAGGCAGATCTGATAGACTCAGATTGGCAATTCCAAATACTGCCTGGCTTGAATGGTTCTGACGGTGGCAAAGATGTGAAGAGTTACCAGATCGGTATCAATGACACGGCGGCGGGAATAATCAAAACTGGGGATGGAGGGGCAAATTTGAATATTACGTGGCAGACGCCTAAAGGTGCTAGTAAGTTGTCTTTTTCTCGCTACTATACTCGGTCATCAATAATCTACCCTCTCCCGCTTTTGACCTCATTGTGCAAGACTACTTGAGAGACTTGCTGTTAGAACGGTTGATTTGTCTGCCGTTTTGATCTGAATTCTCTTAAATGGTCAGGCACAACGAGGTGTAAAAGGAGAGTAGTGATTCTGCAACCCAACAAAGCCAAAATTCGTGAATGAGATGCTAATTTCAATAGATGGCACCTACGTAGAACTTCTCTTCGACGACGATCCACCCCTCGGTAACCAAACCTACGGAGTCGTCGCCTACGGCAGCGGTGTAAGTACCCCCTCAATCCCTCGCAAGTCAAAAATCTAACACACAATTAGATCGCCTGCATGCCCGACGTCTGCTCCGGACCTCCAACAGTAACAACCTCCGACGACGGCCAAGTCTGCACGCTCTACCCCTGCTCCACCGATCCCTCCTGTACCTCCGGCGGCCCCATAACCCCTGAAGCATCATGCATCGTCGTTGAAGACGGGGAATTCATCCCGCTCTGGTTCGACGTCCAGATTGTCACCAACGATTGGATTACCGATAATGGCGCTGCTTTGAAGAAACAAGAGAAAGGGTGTGGTGATTTGTTAAGCTGGAGTTTTCAGAAGATGAGTCCCGGGGAGGAGAGCGCGGATGGGACGTGGACTGCTACTCAGATGTTTAGTTTTACACTGCCGTTGACGATTGCTGGGGGCTGTGTGGAGAGGGCGATTGCGAGTGCGGGGGGGCCGAAAGGGTTGAGTTGTTTGAATACTAAGTCGGGTTGGGTTTTTTGAGGGGGTGGGAGGAGGTAGGAGGTGTCAGGCCTTAGGAGTTAAGAGGTGTGTGTTTAGGCAATACCATTTGGAATTTTGGGGAATATGTAAATCTTAGATCTGAAGATATTCAAGTTAAGAGCTGGCAGTTCAATTCCCAGTAGTATTCCAGCACAGCACACTCTTGCGTATCTCTCAAAAGCGGCTCGCTACAGTCTTGCTATACTATTCCCATCCCAAGCCCCCGGGTTTGGTGTTTCATACAGCGATTGTGAACTTCATGAAAGTATGGATAGTTTTACAGCCCTGTGCTGCTACCATAGGTGCTGTCCGGACTCTGAATTGGTGAGATTCCCTGTCAGTAAAATTGCAACAACATGCCTACATAAGAGCTGAGCAACCCCGCCTCTAGCGAGACCAATAGCGGCTTAGAGCTCGTAGATCGCTCTATGCACCGGAAAGTGCGTGTGCTGCATAAGCTGCATCCGATATCTGATCTGTAATGGAAGCCACTAGAGCCTCTACAACTATGCCTCTGACGTCTCCTTCGCGTGCTAAAAATCACAGCATGCAAGAAAGCGAGTTTAGCGAGCTTAGCGAGGATAGGGCCGCATTTTCAGGGGGTGAAAAGCAAGTTTACTATACAGATTTCTAATTCGGCGGTACTTTGGCCCGCTTCGGTTGCCATTTAAGCGAGTCCTCTGCATTTTGGGGGCTGCATTCTTGTGCATAATCTGCACCTTCTAGCAAATGATATTGCTTTCTCCGTCAATCTTGACCACTCGGGGAATTTGACCTGCGGCAGGGATATCTCCAAACTGTTCATTGGTTCAGAAATTACGGACAGCTGGTCGTGCAGTATCGAGATTGAGACTTTGGCATGCACTGGATTAGATGAGGGGTAGTTGAGCCTCCCTCATCCGGCTTACCCAGTCTTCCACCTTATCTAATCGTGACGCGACTTTACATTTCCGATTTGGGCCCACTAACAATATTCTGAGCCTTATAAATAGGACTGCATTTTCCATACTGGTTGCTGTTGATATCAAGTTCTACAAACTTTACGCTTTACTCTTGCAAGAACATAACTTCATCCGAGAAATCTGCTTCCACATCGCAAATCAACATGTCTGATCATTCCGATAAATCGAAGCCTTGGTTTCCTCAAAGCGGGCCACCAGGCTCAGACAACGGCGGATACTCCAAAGAAAATGAAGCAACCGCTACATGTCTCTGCGGTGCCGTACAATTGGAATTCGTAAGTTCCCAACATAGTCAACTGCCCTCTATCTCTCATATATTCGCGATTTCCCATCACTAACTCAACCTCACCCCAGCCAACGCAAGGACCCGCTCTAATCAACACCTTCATCTGCCACTGCGCCGACTGCCACAAACTCACCGTCTCCATGTTCGCCTCCAACTTCACGGTCCTCGACACGCACCTCAAACACCTCCGCGGCCAATCCACCATGAAAACCTGGACCATGAAAATCGCCTCTGGCCACACCATGACGAACCATTTCTGCGGTCACTGTGGGAGTTTGTTGTACCGTGTTGCCAGTCGCTTTCCGGGAATGAGCATTTTGAGGATTGGGAGTGTGGATGATTTTCATCTTCATGAGACGAAGTTGAAGCCCAAGGCGGAGCAGTTTACGAGGAGTCGTGTGGGCTGGTTGCATGGTGTTGAGGGGGTGCCGCAGTTTGAGGAGAGTTCTTTTTAGGTGGGGAGGGGTTATTGAGGGGATGTTTTGGGGATTCTAGGGTTGGATATGTCTCAATATAAGGTTTCATAAAACATAGAGCTCAAATCAGCTTTTTGTGTCCATATTGTGAATTTTATATATTCTGGACCTATGCTGACTCAGCAGGATTGAAAGATTGGCGGAGACTTTGCGCTAACTTCTCTGTTAATTAAAGTTTGTGGAAGGGGTTCTCAGTTCAAGTTATATTTCTCACATCATTCTCAAAGTACTGCCCAAAACGAACATATTTATTCAAAGGTTGTTATTTTTTTATTTATTGGCCCCGTCACTGGCTGCAAGTCTTGAAAGATATTTAAGTCACTAAACAAAGGCGACTGCGACTCAATAGAACACACCTCTCTCTCAAGCTTCCCACAATGTTTTAGGATCGGGTATTTGTCAATCAGTCTTCACTATCTGTCGTATCCTTAACACTAGTTAAAAACAGCACTAGCAGCAAGAGCAAGCGACAGAAAAGCGAGGACGTAACAAGCTAAGAGCACCCCAACAGCAACAAGACTTATTACTGTCGCATCCATATCAGTTCTATCATCGCCGGTCCAAGAAATTCCGTAGCGTAGACATGCGTCCCACATGAGTACTGCGAAAATAATCGCAACATAATGACAAGTTAACACAATGAATAGCCACATTGACGGCCTGCCTATTGTGTAACCTCAACCAACTTACCTTAGTGGCCCACGATAGTTCTCGCTAAGCCTATTAACAGGTAGTTAAAATCCTATAAACTGCCTGTCTCGCTTAACAGCCTATGCACGTGCACTAGTTAAGTTTTACATATCAGCAGCCTGTTGGCGATCTATTAATTCTCTGTTCGCTTAATTATAATAGATTTTCAGCCCTATCTTTGAGCCTTACTTTTAAGCCTTACTCCGATGCTCGGAACTACTGCAACAAACACCCAACTTACAGGAAGAGAGAGAGAGAGGAGGGGGGGAAGAGACGTGTGCGCATTCCTACCTGAAGGAGAGAGATGAGGGGGAGGGGGAAGAGAAGTGCGCGTATTCTTACCTGGAAGAAGGAGAGAGAGTGTGTGTGTGTGCGCGCATTCCTACCTGGAATAAGAAGAAGAGAGAGAGAGAGAGTATACGTTCCTACCTGGTGCGAATGGGGGAGAAGAGAAGAGACGCGCCTCCTACCTAATAGATGGAGAGTTTGTGCACGCATGCAGGGAAGTGCGTATGTTCCTATCATGGTGTTGTGGTGTTGGGAAAGGTGTAGAAGTGTAAAGGTTGGGAGAGTAGAAGCCGGAAGAGAAGTAGGGCTGACGATAACGAAGGTACGCTAGTGGGTAGGTGAGAGGTTGGCGACGATGGATGTGATAGTATAGTGGGTAATGAGAAGGTGAGTGAGCGGCGACGAGGTGAGTAATAGGATAGTGGGTAACAAGAAGAGTATATCCTTAACTTATATCCTACTAACAGGGGTTTAACAGAATATTAAACGAAACAGGGAGAAAACAGGGAGAAAACAGGGAATAAATTGGTTATGTGATAGTATTGGTTATGTGATAGTATTGGTTATGTGATAGTACAGGGGTATTAATAGGTTAAAAGCAGGGTTACCGAGAATGGTAGTGCTCCTCTAAGGTAGTTAGATACTAGGAATCACCGCCTGGTGATATGTGCCCTGTAAGGGAGGTTTAGGGGCGGATTACGATCTATTACCCCGCTTGTCTTCAAATAATAATAATAATAATAATAAGAAGAATAGCCACATTGTGAGGATGGTAAGTCAGGTTTTCTGTGGTGTTGTGTGGGAAGTTGTAAAGGAAGTTGAGAAGTTTATACAGGGGTATTGGAGTGTTGTTTCGAATTGAAAAATTACTGTAGTAGTGTATCTGCCCTGGTGAAACAGAAATGTGAGACATGGCGCGACGTCCTGTTGTTGGGCTCAAGAAAACCACTCGAAATTGAGGCTATTCCCAACCTCACTAGTCTATTCCAGCCGCATTAGCTTATTCGAGCATAGCTTCCATTCTGATCTCGATATAGCCCTCCTACTCCCTGTTAAAGAGCCTTAGTTACTTATTCTTGCCACTTTTATATGCCTCTTTTATACCCTTAATGATCCTAGCCTTAAAACCACCCCCCCGGTCCTTCCTGGCACTAGCACCCCTGCCTGCGCCTGTACCCCTGTCGAGCAGCGTACGAGTGGCGTTGTCCATTTTTGATTATAGGCTTCGATTATGTAAGCAGGAGCCTATATACGTGCGCGCGCAAGGGTAGAAATATATATTATATATATATATAATTAGTATATAAGTAAGAAGAGTAGTTAATAGATAAAATAATTAGAAATTAATTATAAGCTTCGATTATATAAATAAGAGCTTATAAAGGGGGGGGGGGTATATATATATTAGATAAATAAATATATATAATAAATAGATTAAAAAGAAGGGATTTTCGCGATTTCCGGGGCTTATATAATAAATAATTAATTTAAAAGCTCAGAATTAATTAATAAAAGAGCCCTATTTATTTAAGAAATACTCTTTAAAATATAGAAATAATTTCTAAGTTTCTAGGATAGTTTTTTAGCTTCGAAGGGGCGATAAAAAAAGAAGAAAGAAAAAGAGCACGGTTAAAATAAGGTTTTCGTATTACGTAGCGAGATTATATAATCATATATATACGCATTAAACCTAAAGGGTTACGAAAATATTAAAAATCCTTATATTTTCGTGAAAAATAATCGGAAAATAATAAAAATTTCATTTTTAAAATCTTTAAAAGAAGTTTTATTTTATAAATTAATAAAAATTATGAATATATTATAATAAGAATAAATTTATAATAGATTTAATAATTATCTTTAAAATTAATAATTTATATAACGTGGTTTATCAGCGAGTCGGCCATATCACCGAGTCGGCCAGTTTCCCCCACATTTCACCCTCTTGACTTCGACACGCGTTTTCT